>RDPX01000225.1:1087506-1104669 GCA_003991215.1 Morbakka virulenta
GGCTCCATTTGCACTATCCACAAGGGACTTAACGGTTTTCATGATTGGAGACGTACTAAACGGGTACAGAAATTTAAAATCGGAGACTGGTAGTTTTTAGAACATTTTTCTCTCTTTCTGTCACTGCCACGTCATTTTTTATCTCACGTGCCTTGTGTCCGTTGAGAAGTGTGTTTTCATTGAAAATAGAATTCTTTTTGTTCACTTCACAGCTCCACAGTAACAATTGTCTTTTATAAATTTTTGTTGCATGGCAATAAATTGTCACTTAGCAACTTGTTTGCAGTCTTATCACGTATACGTTTTTTGCATGTCAGTTTCTTGAAAAAGTCTGTTGTAGACAGACGAAAATTTGAAATAATAAATATATATTTGATCTACTCAAGTAAATGTTGGCATACTTTCTTTAGTCATTTCCTGTGTCAAATATTATTGTTATTAGCTGAAGGAGTTTGTCGGTGTTGGTTTGGCATATTTCCTGTGTCGAATATATATATGTATATATATATATATATATATATATATCTTCAATCCGATGCCAACTATAGGCAAATAGGATAGATTTGGGCTTTCGAAATAGTAGATTTTATATTTTTCTCATTTTCCAAATAAACCTCTGGTAAATAGGGTGCAGTCCCCGGGTTTCCAGATTCCTGATGCCCCGGGGAATTTAGCAAAAAAAACCTGTTCCCTGGGATTTTTTGAAATTTACTTGGGAAATTAAGTATTACATAATAATTGGCTTAAATATATTATTATGTATAATTTAATATATTTTTAAATATATTATTACTCTTTTTTCAACAGTAAATAAATTGTAATGTTAATAATCTGGAAACGCTGTTTGTGGCATGACGAAAATCATAAAGAAAACAAAAGCTTGTTAAATCACGTCGATAACATTACGAAAGTAATTAAAAAACAAGAAGTTTAAACAGTAAACACTCAGTTAAAAATGACGGACTTTGAAGATATTAGTGCCCAAAGGAAATTGGATTGTGTGGAAGTATTTTCTCTACAACCAAGAGCGAGAAAAAACCCAGTGTAAAAAATGCCTTTCAAATCAAAGTTGGTTGCTCGAGTACCAAAGGGATGATCGGGCATCTGAAATTAAAACAAAAAATTGAGGTTAAATCTTGTGTTGAAGAAAGCTCTGAACCAAAAACACAAACTGCCAACACTGACTCTTTTTTTTTGAGCCCAAACAAAAAGCTTCCATCGGTGAAGTTATTGTAATACATGTGGCTGTGAATGAATTGACTTTTAATCCAATTGCTTCCAGTGATACAATGAGAAGAGCATTCAAATCAGATGGCCATTCGATCCCGAAATGTCGAAAGCATGTCCGCACACTCTTCATGAAGGAATTTGACGTTGTGAACAACTAAGTACGTGATGAAATTAAGCAAAACAAGGAGGATGATGTTCGATTTTCAATCAGTTTTGATGAGTCAACTTGAAACAGAAACAGGTTTATGAACTTGAACCTTCATCTTCCAAAGGCTTTCAATCTTTAGGAATGGTTTGTGTTAAAGGAGGAATGAACACTGACCTAGCAGTCAGTCTCGTTCAGGATCAACACACGTCATTTGGACTGGACTTAAACACTGATATTATAGCTACACTGGCAAACGGAGCAAGCTTGAAGATGAAATTTGGTCGCGAGATTACACCTATTCATTTTGCATGTCTGGCCCATACTAAAACCTTGTGTGTTTGTGATGTATTGTACAAGAAACCAAAATCAAGTGAAGTATTTGCTAATGTTCCCGAGATAAAATAGAATGATCAAGGTGTAGATGATGAAAGTGATTTTGAAGATAACAATGTTATCACCAAGGAACCTGACCTGGTTCTTGATTTGAACAAAATTGTTGTGAAAGTATGCAGAATGGTCAAATTGTTCCGCCATTCGCCAGTAAGGAATGATAAAATCCAGCTTTTCAGCCTGGAAATATGGAGTCTTTTGGCAAAGAATTTGCAGATTTCTTGGACTGTAAAACTCGCTGGAATAGCCTTTTAAACATGCTCCAACATTTTCATGACATCAGGAAGGAGATCAAGTTTGCTATGTTAAAATTGGACTACAACTTTGACATTTCAGATACAGAACTGGGCAAGATCAAAGATATTTTTGACTCACTTGTCCCTCTAAAAATTGCAGTCGAGTTTCTTTGTTGTGAAGATGCTGATATTCTACTGGCTGAAAAAGTCATTGCCTTCACCACCAAGAAACTAAAAGAGCAATCATCAGATATTGAAAAGGAAATTTTGGAGAGGTTCAGGGTAAGAATAAAAGAGCGTAGGAATACAGACCTTGTTCACCTTATGAAGTATTTGAATTCATCAGACTTCCCTGCTCAAGAACAAGATCAGTTTGGTGTGAAAATCAAAAAGACCAAAATCACATCACTTACCACATTTCTCTTGAAACGTCTGTATCCACCTGCACAAAATGAAATGGATCAACCAGAACTCGAGGTTGAAGTAGTAGCATCTGGTGGTAACATGACACTTGCTGAAGAATTTGCATCATTTATGGAAGAGGATAGGCGCTCAGGTCCAGCTGTCACTGAAGATATAAGCACTCAAATCATAAAGAAGGAAACCAGCTTAAATGAGACTAACGTTGACCGTGAAAGAGCATTTTCAGCTATGGGACTTTTTGCAATTGAGATCAGAAATCACCTAAATGATGACACTCTAGATGCTCTCATTTTCATGCGTCTGACTTATAAGAAATAAAGTCAAAATCTCAGGAGATCATTGGATTACTTCTTTCACTTACATTTCCTCATTTTATGTAGTAAGAACTTGTAGGACTTGCCTGTTTTTATATAGCAAAATTTCTATAGGATTCCCCAGGGAATTGTTTGAAAAAATTCGAGGTCCCCAGTTTCCAGGTAGAACAAAATCTTCCCATATCCTGCACCCTAGTGGTAAACAGTCAGATGTTGCACTGTTCACTTATAATTGATTTTTTTTAAATAATCAGTGTTTGGGGACAGATATTTTCGCTGTTTAGAATTAGAATAATTTTCAAGATATATTCTTCGGACCTATAAAAGCCTTCCGTAAAAGGCTTAAGTAGTGCTACTATCCTCCTATGGCCAATTAAGGATTATTTTTATCATATTTAAACGATTACTCAAATTCTGTAACGACACTTACTCAGGCAACAGACCCAATGAATGGGGAATTTCTGGTCTCATTCCTGTACCCAAGAAAGGTGACCTCCGTCTTCGTGACATATAGGGGGATCGCTCTGTCACAGATCGCAGCGAAAGTATATAATCGCTGTCTCCTGAATAGAATTCGACCAACCATCGACAAAGTTTTGAGAACTAACCAGATCGGGTTTCGCGAGAGCCGCTCTACCTCGTCCCATGTATTAGCTTTACGCCGTATCTACGAAGAACTTCAAAACTTCAACAAAGAAGCAATACTGATATTCATTGACTTCAAAAAGGCATTTGATTCGATTATTCGGGACAAAATGTTTCAGATTCTCCTTGCATATGGCATCCCTCAAGAGACTGTCGATGCTATTAGAGTGATGTACCGAGATACACAAGCTGCTGTGATTACTCCAGAGGGGTTGACAGATGCCTTCGATATTTCTACAGGGGTACTTCAAGGAGATCCACTAGCCCCGTTCTTATTTATTATATGTCTGGACTATGCATTGAGAACTTCAATCGGAGATTCGGATGGTCTAACACTTGCTCGNTTCATGCGTCTGACTTATAAGAAATAAAGTCAAAATCTCAGGAGATCATTGGATTACTTCTTTCACTTACATTTCCTCATTTTTTGTAGTAAGAACTTGTAGGACTTGCCTGTTTTTATATAGCAAAATTTCTGTAGGATTCCCCAGGGAATTGTTTGAAAAAATTCGAGGTCCCCAGTTTCCAGGTAGAACAAAATCTTCCCATATCCTGCACCCTAGTGGTAAACAGTCAGATGTTGCACTGTTCACTTATAATTGATTTTTTTAAAATAATCAGTGTTTGGGGACAGATATTTTCGCTGTTCAGAATTAGAATAATTTTCAAGATATATCTTCTTCGGACCTATAAAAGCCTTCCGTAAAAGGCTTAAGTAGTGCTACTATCCTCCTATGGCCAATTAAGGATTATTTTTATCATATTTAAGTGTAATTCATCCTTCTATTGAACGAATATGGATCATTTCTTAGCTTCAATTTTCAGTCGACAATACTTTTGTAGTCATTTTTCTTCATTTCAAATTCACTCTTTCTTTAATTTCTTTCATAATATCTTCCCATTCCTGCTATGACCACTATGCATCTACAAATGGGGTCTTTGCTTAACCATTTTTTGGCTTGGCTAGTATATGTAGTGTCTAATGCTGGTAGAAGAGGCCGGTGACTTTAGACATGAAACTGGAAAACAATTATCAATGACTGTTGCACATCAGGGGAAAGATGATAAATATACTGCTGGTCCTTAGGATAGCCGAAAAAGATAGCATTGTTATAGAAACATGGAATTAGAAACATGGAACAGTAAAAGTAGATGGGATATGATATGGAAAGGAATACCATCAGTATATAGCAGCTACTCTGAAAAGACTTCTACAAAACATAAAGAGAAAAAAAAAGCACATGACTGACTTCGGCAGCAAGAATTCCATAGAAGAACATGCCTGTTGGCATTTTACTTCAAAAAATTACCTTAATTACAAGCACGAGATATTGATCAATCTTTAACAGACTCATTGCCAATGGTTTCACTGCACCTTGTTTCAATGCTATTCCTTTAGCCCCCAATAAACAACCATAGCAATCACGAAGTAAAGTGTCTCTGTAAGCAGCTGCGATATATATATATTTGGAATTAATATCTGTTTAAAAGTACATAATTGTCACTTTCACGCTGACGTCATTGTCAAATGTACAAAACATTTACATTGAACTGTGTTATATACAAGATGAAGCGTTTCATCCCTATGGAAAAATATATACAAGCTAAAGACAATTAAGATGATTAGAGAAAATAAAGCAAAAGGAGTGACTCGATCATTTGTCCGGTGGAACAGTTTTAAAGTAATTGAGATAAAATTTGTTACCATGATGACATTTTGATATTAATTGAGTTCTTTTGTTCAATACGTTCAGCTTTGACGTAATTATATGATACTTCTCGGTTAAGCACAGATTGCGAGTTTTGCTCCCGTTACAGTACGGAGAGGCGTGGTCGATTATTTCCCAGGTAATTATGGGTTCTGTTCCTAACTCTTTCAAACTCTAAACGCGCTTTGATAATTCCGTTGAGTTTTATTTTCAGGTGTTTCTGATGTCATGATTGTGCTTGCACCAACGCTCTTTAAAAGTTCCTTTGGTTGGTCCCATGTAATGAGCACCTTCGTCGTTTTCGTGTGATTTCACGTGACATTTATAAATGACGCGCCTGTTGGAGCATTTTCCATCAAGTGCACAGTTCACTTTTACTCGGCAATTACTTTGGACTTCTGTAGCGGGTTGTTTTTCTCCCAAGATATTTTTGTTGTGTGACGAGATAATAGCAGACGTATTAGGCAAACAACTGTAGCTGACTTTTAGAGTGTTTTTATTTCAATTTGCCGAAATTTCTGCGTGTTTGGAAAGTTTCTATCAACAATACTCGGGAACCGTTTCGCCACGTTCGTTCTGACGTTCTTACTGAGCGGGAGATTGAACCATATTACATTTCTGGATTTTGATTTTTTCTACTTTTTAGCGCATTTCTCGTACTTTCTCCGTTATACAAGCAGCTGCTGTAGAGACAGCAGGGGGAAAATTGTAAAGTTAACTGTCGATCAATCATGTAGGTTGAATTTTAAGAGGTAGATTTAGCTTGAGAACTACAGACATATACGTATGTAAATATATAACCTTAAGAGATTCTTCAGATCGTTTTTTAACTGATTTGATACAAAATTTACCAAATCGGACAAGGGTAAGCTACGAAAAGATGTCAATACCTGCTGAGAGATAAAAAAGCTAATTATCAAAGTCCCGTTAACTGACTACTGAAGAAACACCAAATGTTACTCATTTATGTTGTACGTTATCCATGTAAAAAGATCGGGCCGCAGGATCTATGCATTTCCTAAAAAATATTAAGAAAAGTTAAGAAGAATGAAACAAACAGTAGCCAGTGTTATTTATCTGAGTTCATCGTCAATTAAGAAAATACAGAACGTTCAATGCCGTATTTTACATGGTCGAGAAAATTGATGCCGTACAAGAATAAAACAAAGGACATACTTTCGCTGTACATTTAGGTAGTGGTGAAAGTTCCCATTTACTTCTTACAGGCTCATTTAATTTTTGTATTCCTAATATGCAGGTATCTTTAAGTCTGTAATGGCAACACAGTAATGCTTTGAATGTTGCCTACTTAGAAATTCTGACGAATACCTGACGACCACAATTTAAAGTATACTTATCAGACTAAGACTTTTGATCACAATATATTATTCAGAATTTCCAAGGTTCGAAGTGAGCTTTACAACACCTTGCGAGAGCATTTAACCCTAATTTCTTTTTACAAAGAACATTCCCGAAAATACAATTATACTGTAAACTTTCTTAAAATATCAAAGGATTTCCCTTGGCCAATACTGACCCCACTAATTTCCACTGAATCATGGTGACACAAAACAATCACTTAAGAGTAGAAGCCAGTTTACAGCTCAATGGAATTTGATAGCGATATACAAGGTTTTCTTAATGGGTTTCCCCCATAACATTAACACATCATTAAGAGTTTCTTTTTAAGCCACTCTTTTACTACTTCTTACCGTAAAATCTCTGATAATTTTCTTTAATCAGAAGTCAAAAAGTGCAGTCATACTATGTAAAACTTTGTAGTAATTGTTTCTCAATTTCTTAAAATAACTTCCGATTTCTTTATCTATACCTAAACAGTTAATAAAGCTTAAGTAACTTATAAGCAACCCATAAGCAATACATAGACAACCCATAAGCAACACATTGGCAACCCATAAGCAACCCAGAAGCAACCCATAGGCAACCCAGAAGCAACCCATAGGCAACCCAGAAGCAATCCATAGGCAACTCCTAATCACCTTAGCTTAACTGTAGTGTTGAATTTGTTTGAAGGACAAGCAGCTGCATATCATATCAAAATCTTAGTTTCTGGTAACTACAAAATAATCGCAGCGTAAACACTTGTTTTAAACTTGACCTTAATGAATGTTGCTTCGATATAAGATGAAGGAATTTTCATTTGATACCTATATTCTACTTTGTTAAGGTAGACTCGTTGATTTCTGGAAAACTACTGGGAACTGTAACTCTATCTAACCACCTTACTTTTCATCATCATACTATGAATGCCAAGTGAAATTCCTTAAGCTATGAGAATCAGTGTAAACTCTGCGGAATTAACCTTTCCACTAAATAAAGAGCAGAAAGTTAGACTGGGGATACACATTTGGTGAGTAATTGGTTTTAGGAACGAAAACTTTGGTTAAATAAAAAATGCTAACAGTGGAAAGACAGCCTGATAATAAAACTGGTGTACCTAGAATTTAGTAACAGCAAAAGCATGCCGATGCACATTCTTGTACATTGTCATTTTGTTAAGGGAATATGTATTAATTTTGTACACAAGAATATCTACAGCTTATTTGAAAAAGTGGTTACAATGCCTTTTTAAATTATTTTACAAACAAATGGATTCAGACAAGTTGTAAAATCTTAATTTATTTTGTTAATTAACAGGTTTAAAGTAATAGAGTAAAAAAGAACTCTGAATATCATTACAAGAACTATGTCAATCAACTTTGTGAAGTAGCAGGCTGCTCTGAAAAATTTATTTTGTTGCAATGGGAAACAAGAATGCCTGAAAAGAATGAATCAAGATGATTTGTGAGCTGGTGCGGTTCTAGATAGGTTCAAGATCATCTCAGGTACACGCAGAAAACATGACTAGTCATAAGTGGTAATCACAGAACATTTAGCATTGAGTCTTGTATTTATGCCTAAACTAAATGATAACTTGGTCAGAAAACCATTTTTTGAATTGCATATTCTAATAATCTGCTGCTTTTTAATAACCCATCGCAAGTAAAATAGTATTTTCATTGTAAATTTTAAAAATGCTAATTCTGAATTCCATCTACTTTTGCTTTGTCTTTTACACTTATTTCGAATTGACATTTCGATCTTAACTCTATTAAAACAGAGTATCAACGTATGTCTACTACGTCAAATAGATTGTTGTTACTCAAGCAGTGATCACAAATTGAAATCGAATGGGCACACTTATTCTTGCATAATTTAGGTAAGGTTATAACTCACTTTTGGTAACACTCGTGAATGATGCCAATGGAGAAATATCTGCTTCGTAAGTAGGCCCAAACAGAACAATATGGAATATTTTCAGTTTGAGGAAAATACAAACCTATTTGGGGATCGATTGGTTCATAGGGTAACATGGCGTATAAAGACTCGAAAAAGACTCAAACATACGAAGAGAAACAATACAAGATTCTTTCCTTCGTATGTTGCTTTTAAAGGAGAAAAAGTAAATTTCGGCTTGGCTTTGCCATTATTTCCCTGACTTGTAGTATCATAATATCCTTTGTTCTGCAGAGCCTACTAACCTTTAAAGTACCTCGTCATGCATAATAAATGTAATAACGCGCTTTAACCTAATTTGTGATCTCTATTCAAGTAACATAACTCAGATATTAGCTAAACCTAAAAGACGTAATTATTTAGATTGTACAAGAAAATATTCTTGTACAATCTAGATAACAACATGACTCAATCCCACTATAATAATTCACCTTGTAGATGTAGTGTTATCACACCAGTTAATAACTACTCTTACCAAGTGTATACGTCAATTAGGAGGATCAGCTGGCTTCCTAACGTTGCTGCCTCAATTGACTGAACAGTGGATTGGGGAATCGGACTCGGTGGGGCAGGAAAGAGCCTTGGAATTAAGTTATAGGCACACTCGGCTTATTTCAGGAAACTTCGTCTTCTCCGAGAATATAAACAGTGGTTAAACAGTGGCTGCTAAAATTTTTGGCTCAAAGTAGAAGAATTATGGTGAAAAAAGGGAATCCTATGCAACCATAGAACCCATTTTGGACTTTTCAAAGAAGTGAAATGCATACATTACAATTGCCCTATTTTAACTAAAAAAGATAATAAAACAGGGCTTCCAAAAACAAATAATAATCGAAGAAAGTCGCTTTCTTTAACGCCAGCTATCCAAGAAAACAGAAAAAACGCATTTTTCTGAAACTACATTACACAAAACCACTGCTGAGGTGGTTAGAAAGTTAACTCATGTTTTGCACTAAATAGTCTGAATAAAATACATTCCTTGACAGAATATATAATTTTCAAATTGTCTATAATGTATCGTAACAGACAAATAACATATTATAAATATCTTTATCACTCTCTAATTTTACTTATTTCCTGACAATGTCAATTGTAAAACAACTGGAGAGATCAGGAAAAGATCGAAATGCACAAGATTGCAATTTTGTAATTAATTTTACAGTTCTAGTATCTAATCTTTTGATATTATACGTTCTACTTAATATTTCAAAGTTCCAATTACCTGAATATCCTAGTCAGTTATCAAATAAATAAATATATATAATATATATAATTTATATTTATATATATGATATTATCATTATTATTATCATACAGGGTGGCACAAGACCGGGTTAAGTGGAGAGCCATGACGAAAGAAGCCACGGTGACTCAACCATGAGCCTTCCGTCCATGATGATGATGATGATATGATATTAAATATAAAAATAGTAAGAAGGTAAGGGCTATTCAAAGTACTTAAGTTTCACGCAGGTAGAGAAGTGACCATAAGATGAACTAGAGATTCCTGGTTAGCTCTAGTTATGGCTTCAAGTTAAAATTCATTTGCATCTCTACATTTGTTTAATAATCAGTGCTCTTGTTTAAAAGACTGTTTTTGTCTGGATTCCAAATTGCGATCTTGCTACGTGCAAAAAATTGCTGTGCGAAAGTATGCAATTTATGTTTAGCTGAAAAGATGGAAATTTTGAATTTTAAATGTTTAATTTCAGAAAAGCACACTTATGCATATACATATACATATACATATGCATATACATATACATATACATATGCATATACATATACATATACACTTAGGCATATAAGTAAATATCAGCTTGAAGCCATAACTAGAGACAACCAGGAATCTGTAGTTCATCTGATGATTACATGGCTATCTGCGTGAAACGTTGGTACTTTATGTAGCCCGTACCTTTTCAATATTCTAATCTTCTATTAAGCTCTACATATAAAGGTTTTTAGCAGGAATTTCTAATTTTGGGGTTTTTTTTGTTATAATGTCATTTTCCCCTAGTAACTGGAGACGGTGCCCTTCATAGGGACTTTTGTTTTGGCAGTAAGGAATTTCTCGGCCAGATGCCCTTCCTGAGCCAACTAATAGATTCATTTGGAAATCTCCCATTTCTTTTCGCCTGCTCGGGGAATTGAAGTTAGAGCCTCTTGGTTACGGTGCAACTGCACTAACCATCAAGCCACCGCTCCTAGTTTTGTTTCAAGTGTATTGACTAATATTTTTACACACACACACAAATATATATATATGGTGCTTTCGATTCGGTTAACCGTATTAGAGTGCTCGGTACATTTCTTGACGAGTGAGTAAAATCACGAAACAGGCTTGTCGAGATGTACAGTGCAGTTTTTTTATTCTTTTATATCTAACTCATTATATCCCCCTCACATACATATATATATATATATATATATATATATATATGTAATCTTATGTAATCTTGATAAAGTCTGTTGTAGACAGACGAAAATTTGAAATAATAAATAAATATTTGATTTACTCAAGTAAATGTTGGCATACTTTCTTTAGTCATTTCCTGTGTCAAATATATATATATATATATATATATATATATATATATATATATATATATATATATATATGTGATTATTTCACACACTTTCTAGTAAAAAATATTTNTTCTTTTATATCTAACTCATTATATCTCTCTTATATATATATATATATATGTAATCTTATGTAATCTTGATAAAGTCTGTTGTAGACAGACGAAAATTTGAAATAATAAATAAATATTTGATTTACTCAAGTAAATGTTGGCATACTTTCTTTAGTCATTTCCTGTGTCAAATATATATATATATATATATATATATATATTTATATGTGAGCTTTCACACACTTGCTGGTAACAAATATTTAAGGAGCTCTGGGTGTACAAAAATCAGGCTTTGCTAAATAACTTTTATTACCTGATATGAATTTCATACCAAAAGCTATTGCGTACGTATCTGTGCTCTGTTGAGCCTTGGTATAAAGGTATTATCCATTTATTGAGATTATGAGAAAGTCATAAGACCCTTTCAATACTACAAATGGGCTTTTGCTATAAAACATATATTACTAAATATAAAGCTTTTCTCCATTTATTGTCAGAAAAGTCATGAGACACATTAAATACTAAAAATGGACTTTTGCTAAGTAATATCCAGTACTCTAATTACTGTAACGTAGTAAATAACATTTACTCTTGCTATTTCCCTCAATTTTTCGAGAGTTTATCTTTATAAAAAGTTTTTATGTCGTTTATCTTTTAAAAAAGTCATCCTAAGCTTACATACATTGATTGCTACTGAAATATAATCAAAAGGCCAGTTACTCCAAAATAGAGATTGTCGAGAAAAACACTGAATGTTGGATTCTTGTTTTGAAGTTTATTTTGAGGTTTTTATTCGTTATTTTTTTACGAAACTCTTTTTGGAAACCTTATCTATTCATAAATGAAGATTTGCTGCGAAATGTTTAGTGCAGAAGTCTTAAGAACGTTTTATACCTAATGAGACTATTATGTTTGCGTCTTTTTGAAGTTAATTTGTGAGCTGGCATCCAACCATTGCTAAATAATTCATATCATAATGAAGTTTCATTCTTAAAAATTTAATCCTGTCGAGATGTTTTCAGTGACAGTTATTGGAAACACAGCTCAATTCAAAAAATAATTAGTGAACAATTAAGTGACCTCATACACATTTTACTGGTGCATGAACTCTTGATGCACAGGTTCTCATTTCTGCAAAGATTTCAGCTAGGATTCGGACAACACTACGATAAATTAAATCTTTAAGACTATCTCGGAAAATACCATATAATTGTACTTTCTTAGTTTAAGTACTGATATAAGTATGTCTAAGAAAAGGTCAGTTGGTATTATGAGATATAATCATATACTTGCATTAGAGATAGAGTTTCTGTGAGGTTTTGTGCGACATGGAGCAAACTAAAGAACTTTAGAATGTTCATCACACGATAATATAAGTTTTTTTCTTAATAAAGGGTCAGAAATTGTTTTGTAAGTTTTAAAACAATTCACTTCCCCCCCCCCCCATCCAAAAAATAGGGGGGAAAATATGTCTTTTTACTATTCTATTGATCCGTGGAAAGTTAACACTCCTTCAAAACGTTTACGTTAATCAAATAAGAAAATTGTGGTTCACGCATCACACCCCAATCTTACTTCTACATCTCAAGAAAGGTTTTTTTTACTCATTTTCTAGATGGCTAACTCTGGAAACAAATTAATTAAAAACAAGTAACAAATCTTTGAGCTGGTGTCAGATTTGATGCTAAAAGTTAGCATCAAATCTGACACCAGCTTATTCTTCATACCTCGCCAAACTCTGATGGGGATTACCTTTAGAGTTCCATTAAAAGTATTTCTTTCAGTGACCCGAGAGAAAGTTCATAGTAATGTGAAAGTAAAACGACAAACGGCTTCAATACGATAGGGACAAAAATATAACGTGAGTCCCTTATCTCGCTTCTAAAAAAAGTTCTTTTTGAAGTTTCTCAAAACGAAGTTGTAGCAAACTTTTCAAGGTCATTCATGATGAAGAATTAATCAAACATTTAAGGCACAAATTAAGTCTCCAATAAAGAGAGTAGCTATAAACGCGGATGAAAATTGGTTGAAATTTTCATTTCTTTTTTCTTTCAGAGAAATGGACTGCAGAAGTAGTTGATACAGTGGAAACCAGTCAACAACAAGCTAATGAAAACGACACTCAAGGATAAGCAAATAAACTTTGTGAATTCTAGTGTTCCTCCCCCATTAACATCGCTGAAGACAAGGACAACTTCCACGAAATGTTACAAAGCGAGTTAGGTACGATTCCAAACCATTAGTTGAAAGAAATTACTGGAGATCTGAATGCCAAAGTAGGGAAAGACAACACGTACTATGCGAGGGAAATAGACATACATATGCGCGGGGTCAGGAACAAAAACAGGAAGAGTCTGGCTGACTCTTGCGCCTTGAACAACTTGGTCATTCCCTCACTCTCTTCCCTCAACGTGACATCGACAGGTTTATTTATTTATTTATGTTATTTATTTACGAATATTTATGCAGGATAAAAACGTTTCAATAATTGTATAATTAAAAAGTAATGTGTACAAATACTGTTATCAACACGTGTCCTGTTTGACGTAGTAATTAACAAATGCCAGAGACATCAATCAGGTCGATAACCTCCTCATTAATGACACCTGGAGAAGATCCCTGTAAGACGTGAAAGTAAGGAGAGAGGCCGATATTGAAAATGACTATCACTTTCTCGTGGCAAACGTCAACTTGATACTGAGAAGAACAGACAAGCAGCAAGTTTAAAAGGAACAAACAACTAAAACATGATTTTCAACTGAGGTAAAAATCTGATGTCAAGCCCTTAAGGAATAAGAAGAAGAAGTGGAGATCACAGGACATGTTGATGTAACTCGGAGAAATGTGGAAGAATATTTTCAAAATGAGTAGTGAGACTTTTCTAGGGTATAGTATGACAGAAAAATAGAAAGAACAAGGAAAACCAGCGAGCAATTGACGCCATAGAGAGGAGGAGGTGTGCAAAGCAGAAGGAAATGGACCCAAAATTCTCGAGACTAAAGGAAAGATTTGACCTTGAAAGAAGAGAGGTTCATAAGTTAGAAATCTAACGACGAGAGACAAGAGGGCAACAAAAGCGGAAGATGCAGCGCAAAATGGAGAGCAGGGTGTTTTTTTGCAGGAAAACAAAACAAATTTGTGGCAAAGTTCAGAATTATGATACGGAACCAGTAAAAGACAAAAATGGTAAATTAGCAACGTCGTACAAAGAAATAGAAGAAAGGTGAATAGAAAACATGTTATGAATCATTGGATAGACCTGAACTGGAATGACTGCCATCCATTGAAACAACAGAGACTGATTTAGAAATAAACTGCGAGGTACCTATTTAACAGGAAATTGTAGATGCATTGAAAACTCTCATGAAAGACAAAGCTCCAGGAAGTGACTTTGAACTGTCAGACGATAATGTGACAACAACAATTCTTCGTCCTTTATTTGAACAAATTCGGCAAAAGAAAAGATTCCTGAGGAATGGACCAAAGGGTAACATTGTGAAAATACCGAAAAAATGGTCCTAAATGACTATAATAATTTCAAAGGACTTTTTCTTTTTGAATCCAGCAAAACATTACAAAAATCATCATAAACCGGATCTCAAATGCTGTTGATGAACTCCTCAGAAGAGAACAAACAGGATTACAAAAGAATGGTAAAAAAATGTTTTGAATGTAGACAAACTAACTCCTATGAAAATTTGTAGTCCTGATGTACATATCACTAAGCAATTCGTTCATTTCAACAGCATCTTTCGAGCCAACCGAGGCATTGTACGTGATATCAAAAACAGACTCAACAAGGCCAGGAATGCCATAAGAACCATAAACAATGTTTGAATATCTTCTCAATACTCGACAAAAGCAAAACTGAAGAGGTACAGTAGTTGCGTGATATAAACTCTTCTAATTAGATCGGGTTGCTGGAGCATGTGACGCTGATAAACTTTTAATTTTCCACACTACTTGCTTGCGCAATATTCTGCGAATATTCTGGCTTAATAAAATCTCCAAACACAACCTCCTTTCACCATACCGTAGTGAGTACCTAGAGGCTGCATGCATCCAAAGGAGACGGAGGTTGGTCGGACACAAACTTTGAATGATGCATGACTTGATCACTGGAGTGACTCTTTGCTGGATGCCCAAGGGGAAAAGGAGACACGAGCCACCTAGACAGCCTGGCAGAGAATAGTTAAGCGAAAAATAACAGAATGAAACAAGAACTGGAGACAGATCTGGAGGTATTCTGCAACAGGGTAATCATTACTTAACAGAATTTGGATTTTCATCTTTTTCCTGACTATTTTTTAGGAGGAAAAATAACGACAGCACGAAGAGCTAAAGTTTTTACGAGATCAATTTAAGACTGCTTCAAAATAAATGTGTCCCACTGTACGTATTGTCCTGTAAATGTTGGCTTTATGTACGTATATAAACATATACATATATATATACATCTTTTTGCATATATATGTGAACCATAGTTAAAGAACACTTTTTACTTATACTACCCTTTTTTTATTTTATGCTATTTCATTATAATTTACGAGGTGTATTTGTCATGGCTTTAAAATGAATTCAAACATTTGCAAAAAATGGTTTGTTTTCGTCTGAATACTGTGTGTATATGTATACCTAAGCAATGACACGCTATTTTTTGTTAATATCCCATTTTATTTCAAAGCTTTTCGGAGTACAAATTCTCAAATACACTGTACAACGAAAAACCTCCCCAATGTATAAATAAATAGATAAATAAATAAATAAATATATATAGTGGATGACAAAAACAATCAACAAAACTTAGTTTATTTTTTGTCCTCCACGATTTGAAGGCGCTAATATTCTTATATTATTGAGCACTGTCGATAGCTAATAATTACTTCGAAACTGGTATATATGTATATATATATTTATCAAATGCTTTTCTATAGTCTCTGAAACAAAGGTGCACTGTATTTTGCATCTTGATTGCTCGCTCTAGTACGTTTCTTACTCAAGACACAGTTTTCCTTGTTTTTTTTGCCTTTACGAAAGATAAGTTTATCCTCTGTAATCTAGAATTTCACGTTTTTCCTGATGCATTTTTGCACACATTTCAATAGAACTTTTGTTACCTGACTCATGATGCTAATTGTTCTGAAATCCGTACAATTTGTAGTCCCAGGTATTTTTGATAGTCTAATAAAGATGAAATGAGTCAAATCCTTTGAAATATACCCTGTGTTGTAGATTTGCTGACAGAGGAATGTTCTGTTTCTCCTATATGGTTCAGACATTCGGCAGACATGCTATCCTTTCCAGCTGATTTATTGCAACATGGCTTTTTTATCGCTGCAGCAACCTCAGCTTCCATAATTTCGGGTCCAATTGTGCAGTCTAAAACAATCGATTAGTTCTTTGATCTGTCATTATAAGAGTATAGCTCCTTAGTGTATTCCTCCGAACGACATGCTACATCTTCAGCACCAGACAACATCTTTCAATCCTTGCCTTTGATGCAAAGACCTGCCTTCATGTTTCTTTTGTCTGACAGCGGGGGGATGATGGCAATCTTCTCGTTCTCCCCACCGTTAGTACCTGCTTTGCAGGGAAGCTAATGCCATTACCCGAACGACAAAGATATTAGAAATCATAACTGTACTGCTTGATCATGAAGAAACTTCTCGAACAATCGGGCCCAGTAATCCTTCAACTTAACGTCGAAGGAATATCGGGACCTAAATGTGAAGTTGTACAAAACATCGCCATGAAAAATTCAGTTTCCGTCATCTTGCTCCAAGAAACACACACTACCAACAATGACAAAATCAAGATCTATAGCTACACGCTAATCGATGCTGTTCACGACAACAAGCACGGTATTGCTACCCTCGTCAGAAATGACCTCACTGCACAACTTGTTGAAAAGACAGTGAAATGCAGTGGCTAACCATCAGGATTAACGACGATATAACGATTACCAACATCTACAAACCACCGAATTCTCCATTTGTACCGCCCCCTCTTTATGACCACCCAGTCATTTATTTAGGGGACTTCAACTGCCACCACACCTCTTGAGGCTATCGAAAGAATGAACACGATGGTGAAGCCCTCTACGAGTGGGCAAGTACAATGGCTCTCAAGTTACTA
>RDPX01000225.1:1118800-1140229 GCA_003991215.1 Morbakka virulenta
TTTTTAATTTTGTTTGAAATGTTTTGGACTAGACGAATAATGATGTGTTCGCATAGGTTACTCACTGAAAATTACACCTGTCTGAAGACCCAGTGGCCAGAGGAAACTCGTTTTAACGCTAGCCTCTTTTTTTCACCGGATCCTCGTTATCATGAAGTTGGTTAAAAACATAAAGATTTCCTATATAATTACTGGCTACCTTACCTTATTATTCATTATCTTACCTTATTATTTGTTACCTTATCTTATTATTTGTTACTTTATCTTATTATGTGTTACCTTATCTTATTATTTGTTACTTTATCTTATCATGTGTTACCTTATCTTATTATGTGTTACCTTATCTTATTATTTGTTATCTTACCTTATTATTTGTTACCTTACCTTAGACCAAACAGTAATATACTCCTCAGTACACTAACCACTGTTTCTGACTCATATTCCCCAAATAATTATTGAATTTTAAAAGTAACTTGTTCAAAGCTTTCTTACCAATTTTTGTAATGCAGTTCCATTTTCATCGGAATTCTATTAACAACAGAGGTGTGATGCCAGGATACAGTAAAGGCATTTGTGAACTCATACCCGTCTTCAAATCAGGAAATGTTGTGGAGAAAAGTCGTTTAATATCGCAAAATTAGTGGATTAGTAAAATTTAAAACTGAAGAGTTTTGAGCTTGAGACTACAATAACTGGTCATGCACTTTAACTGGGTGTGATTTGTTATAAGAAGAGCCGTCACTGCAAAATTTTGTTACCAAATTGATAGGTAAACCTCTGCTGGTTAAGTAACTTTTTTCATAATCAACAGCTTTTATTAAAAAAATTTCTTGTTTGTGATTAAAGTCTTAAAGACTTTTGCATCTATTTTCTGAGTCATAATTGGAAATTTATCCCGTGTCTTTTATGGTTATTAACCAAGTCATCAGTTTCGAACGATATAGGGAATATGTCAAACACATCGATCACATCAATTGGCTACGGAGACCTTACACGACATACTGCAGCGGTGAGAGTCTAACATACTCTCAAGTTGTTTGATTTCTGACTGCAGGGTGGTGATCTCATTTTGAAGATTACTGTTTCTGATTTCCAAGTCTTCGGATTCCTAAGAAGGAACAGGACAGGTATGCCATTACAATGATCAAAAAAGGGAAGGAAGATTAAAATGATAATGCTGAATTTCTAATTGTTTCTTGTAGCGCACATTAAGGAATGACTTCAACATTAGGATGATATGTTGTTTAAACAGGGTTCTTAAACTTATCTTACTTAGAGGTGAGAAGAAATTGCCTTTCCTTTGATTTCTTTAAAAAAATCACTCATGTCACTTGAAAGTTTAGGAATCCATTTTTTAAATTCATTTTAATTCCTAATTAGAGAAAAGGTAAAATAATATATATTCTGCTAGGTCTTTTTCAAAATGAGATCATTGTGTTAGAAAATGCATTATGTAGGGGAAAAGGAAGAGAAAGGAAGGGGGCTATGTACTCTTGCTTTAAAACAAAGGTTTTTGAGTAATTTTTTGTTGATCTATCCGTCTTACCTTCCTTTAGTCAAAAATAACAAATAAATGATACTTGTAGGCATGCTATAATATTTTGCGAATTCTCTCTCGACGTTTCTTCATTCTTATGAGAATGAGATAAAATTGTAAATTAAAGATTTCAAATACAAAAGTTTGATCTCATTTTTGTAATTATGCCAATATTAGTATCGAGGAAACGTCGAGACAAAAATTATTGAAGTATTTTATCGTATTTCTTAGTGATCTATCTATCTATCTATCTATCTATCTATCTATCTATCTATCTGTCTATCTATCTATCTATCTATCTATCTATCTATCTATCTATCTATCTGTCTATCTATCTATCTATCTATCTGTCTATCTATCTCTTCCATTATTCCTACAATATTTGTTTCATTGTTGAAAAGAGAGTCTTCAAAAGAACGTGACTATGAAAATCTAGAGTTCTTAAAGAGAACTTCAAATATGATTGATTCTTTCCCGAAATTCTCAACAACTCATCAAATTGATAGAAGATTTCAAACAAAGACATATGTTGTTGACGCCTGTCTTTTTGGTTACGAACCATACAAGGCAGAAAGATACCAAGTGTATGAAACTATGAATAAAAGAGAGAGAAAAAAAATTAACTCAAGAGATGAGAGTTGATCTTGATTTAAAACACTTAAGTTTTATGAAAAAGAAAAGCACACCAGGAGCTAAATCAGTACACAACCTAACTATCAGAGAACACTTACATTCAAGGGAGGATTTATAACAACAATGGACAACAACCGTCTGAGTACAAAGATGTCGAGAGGAACAAGTGATACGAGATGCAACAAACTGAGCTGGTTTCAATGAGAAAAGCGCATAAAAACACTTTCTATGCTAATACATTGAGAAAAAATTACGACAAGCCACATTTAGTCGTAACACGAAGTTTGAGGAGCAGCAGGAATATTTTGACAAGTGAAGTCACAAACACACCTCCAAACTCAGTCAATAACATGAAAATAAGATAAGGGAGCACCAGTCCAGATTTGGCAAAAGTAATCGGTAAAAGGGCGGATGGTAGATTTACAGAAACACAAGATACCCTCAGGTGTAAGATACACTCTAGCATGATACAAAAAACCAAACGTTCCAGAAGCAGTATTAGTTACCAAGAGGTCAAATGTCAGAACTCCAAGAACAATGTAGAGGAAATAGCAAAGTTAATTCGATGCACCTGTTATACTACGGTACCTGGTACACTATTTATGATGTGGTATGTCAACTGAAACATAAACCACAATGATTTATATTCTAATTACTTGAGTGGTTTGTTTGAAAATAATTTATTTTATTCTATTGATCGACTTTTTTTCTTTCTTTTCCTTCTTCTTTCACCCTAAGCAACGCTTCGAAGCCACTTTAGTGGAGAGGAGTATTTTTATTAACTGCTTTTTTTTCTTCACACTTGATAATGTTCTTAATTTATTGATTTCTTTCCTCTCCAAATTCTGTCTCCGAAAACTAAGTAGTATGCCATTCTTTTTTTAAGTTTTTACTGTTTTAAAAATCTTTTTCCTTTGTTCCTTTTTTCCCTCTTTGTACACATTCTCTCCGAAAATGTCTACAAAGTATACAATATGCCACTTTTCACCGAGAAGTAGATTAGACGTAGTCTTTTCAGGGACGTTCCTGAAGGTTCGGTTTGCGAACACTTTGAATGGAAACCTGTTGATTTAACCTCTCATTGAACAAATGCACTTGGTTTCAATATGGTTACCAGGCTTATTGTCTTATTTATTTCTTCAGGAAATCAATGGTTATGAAACTTTTTGAGAAGGTGGATCAAAACAATACTTAGCAAAGAAATATGTCCACTTGTCAAACCAGGGAAATGCAAATATCTTTTTATTTCTTTTTAATTTTTTTAAAAATAAGTATCAAATTTTCTTTTTCTGACGTTCAGAGGATAAAAACGTCATTAGAGTGTTGACAGGCAGATTTATTATAAGTTACAAAGTTTAAATGCTGAGTTGTTTATAAGCCGTATGAGAAGAGTTGTGCACGTCTAAGAGTTATGCAACTTTTGTTAACGACAATAAATCTGTTGAATTGGTTTTGAAGTACGAAAATGAATGTTGATGGTTTCGAATAAATTTGAAAACAGATAATCATCCGATTTTCATGCAGGGTAAACAAATGTTGCCATGGCACCTATTCCTAAATTATTTCCCACTCATTTTGATTTAAATCAAACGAGTCACTTTCTACATGTGACCAAAAAAATAACAGTGACATATTTAAGTGGAAATAGAACGGTGTTGTTTGTGCTCACATACACAAACACCAGGGCGTCCAAGAAGGCAACCTTCACCTGGTGACGCCTGGATACAGATTAGCTAGGTTATCCTGGCTGGTTGGTAACGAATAGCCTTCATTTCAAGCTGTTTCTTCCGTACCATGGAAGAAATCGATCTCGTCGTTCATGTGATTTCGAATCTGGTTCGTCTTCGATTTGGAGAATTTTTTTTGAACTTGTGCCGCCCCTGGTGGTAAGTGAAAGTTTTTTGTTTCTGGTTTCTTTCCAAACCTATCTGCCTTTTGGCGGTGAGGGGAGGTTTGTTTCCCGTTTCATGAGGCCAGATCGAACTCACCGGGGTGGTCTTGAAATCTACCTCCAGCAGCTTACACACACACACACACACACACACACAAGCACCAAATATCTGTGATCTTCTTAAAAACCAATCACTCTAGATGAATTAGCAATGTTGTATAGCAGAGGTTTTTGAAGGACAAAAGCCCCCCCAGCTGTATATAAAATAGCTTTGGATCCTTGGGTAATTGCCTTTGATATCTAAGAAGCACTGCAAAGAATTTGTCAGATATATCAAAGCTTTCAAATTTTATTAGCGAATGTTAAAGAGTCCTTAACATTCGCTAGCATTGGCTGAAGGGCGAATGTAAGCTATTTTCTTAAGGGATATTGAGAGCAGATTCTGCCCTGTTTCCCCTTTGGTATAAGAACCCTTTTTACTTTAATGTTTTTACATACCGTATTACTTCGAATAAACGCCCGGGGCGTTTATTAAATTTTTTGGATTTTAGGGGGGCGTTTATTCGAGGGGGGCGTTTAAAAGAGGGGGGCGTTTATTAAATAATTTCAAAAATCGACAAGAATTGAAAGGACCACAGAAATTTATTTCGTTGACTTTGTATATTTTTCTTTTTAATCGACAACTAAAATCTCATTTTCCACACTATTTACATCGATATCGACCTCATCCTCTTCAATTAAAGTAAATTGGGGAGCTGCTTCAACTACATCCTCATCAGATATGACAAAAGGATTTTCGTCCAGCTCCCCACTTTTCAATAATTCAGTTTGATCTTTGAGAAGGCTTGCTCCTGCTTCGCATTTCTTTCCTTTCTTGAAACACGAAATTTCCTCATCTTTGGACCCGTCAACAGGTAGTCCTAAAGCACAAGATTTCATAGAGGAGGCAACCATCTCAGAAGGCAGTCCATTCCATGCTTGAATTACCCATTCAACAACAAGACGACGTGGCACAGGTTTCATGTTGCCTGCATCTGTATACTCGTGCTTTCCATTTGCAAGCCACTCATCATAATACTCCTGTATTTTACCTTTAAATGGTTTGTTCCATACAACGTCTGGAGCCTGGATGTACTTAGTGCAGCCTCCGGGAATAATGACAGATTCAAATTTAGCTTTTTTCAACTTCTTTTTAACAGGATCCGTCAAATGGGCTTCAAATGAATCCCATGCTAAAAGCCTTTTCTGGAAAGAAAATTGCCCGAGAATTTCGTCACACCATCGAAGTGTAAGATCCTCGTTCATCCAGCCGTTTGCACTACTAGCAACAGAACACTTTTGCTTAAACTCTTCGTGCAGGGATTTCGATTCTCTCTTTGCACCTGCGAACACAATAAACGGCCTACATTTTGTTCCATCTGCTCTGGCTGTTAAACAAACAGACACACGAACCTTTTCGTGTCCAGTTGTTTTCATAGGCACGTCTTTAGAGCCTGTCTTTTCGACTGTCGTATTCGATACCATGTCGTTCCAAACTGGAGTTTCATCCATTGCGAAAATATTGCAATCAGCAAATGAATGTTGCTTTTGTAATCTACGAGTGCGAATAACATACGCAACCAACCTATCGATTAAAAACGAAGGATCTTTCTGGGCTGTTGTGGTTTTTCTTCTCAAGGAGAGACCATGTCGTCTCATAAACTTTTCACACCATCCACGACTGGCAACGAATGAGTCCCGAACAGCTGGATCATCAGTTTTTTTATCAAAAAGTTTTTTAGCTTTGAACATGATCATCTTGCGGCTGACATGTAACATTCGGCTTCTTTGATCGTAAATCCACAAAATGACGTCTTCTTCCAACTGTTCATCCATACACTTTCTACCACCTCCTTCCAATTTTTGTTTCGACTGCTTTGTTGTCTTGATTGCTGCTTCGTGACTTATCCACTCTCTCACACGTTTCGGTTCTATATTGAACTTTTTGGCAGCAGAACGTTTTGAATGAGCTCTTGCATAAGCAATGACTTGCTGCTTAAACTGCATCGTGAAAGATCTTCTTTTTTCATCTTTATGTGAGATAAGTTGCCTTTCATCCATTTCTCTTGTTAGTTATTCCTCTTCTCACTAATCACAAATGTAGTAAAATTATCGAGGCGAGAAAAAAATAAATATTTCTCGCTCTTCACCTTTGCGCTTTCTCACTTTATTTCACAATTTAAACTTATTTCATCACATTTGCTTTTTCCATGGCGCGTGCCAGATAATAGTTTCGGTACTCCATCTTTGGTGTTAGAAACAAAGTTGCTAAAACAATTATCATTGTTCAATTATTTACGAGTTGAACGGAAATATTTTCAAGTGTTCTAAATTGAATAGTTAGCTCTCTATTCAACAAAGATGAAATTTTAAGCAAAGTTACTTTCTGCCTTTCCTTCTTGAAGGTTGTAAAGAAAAGAGAGAGAGAAGTGCTAGAACAAAATTATTTGACTTTCATTAGCAAGTATGGCTAGAGTTTCTGGTTACCTCCCTTTCAAAGTCTGTCACAAAACTGAAGTTTCCACTGTCATTCGCGGCCACCATGTCTACATGTCTATTTGGACATCAACTGTTGGAGAACACCTAACTACTGCTCCAGAAACACGAGAGGAAGCCATTCAATACGACAAGTATTCCATTGGAGTGTACAAGGACGTAGACAAGGAAAAACTCTTAGTCGGACATTTACCTGCTGAAATTTCAAGTCTTTGTTATCATTTTCTTGGTCAGAATGCTGACAACGAAATCAATGCTGAAATCACTGGTAAAAGACGTCGAGAGGTTGGCCTGGTCGTCCCAACAAAGTTGAGTTTTGAGACGTACAATAAAAAATGCGCTGAAATTTTAGAGAAGGAACTTTTGAAACGCAGAGAGAAGTTTTCTACACTGGAATTGAAATTTAAGAAAAAAGGATTGTATAGAAAATTTCCAGTATATAAAAAAATAAAAACTGAGAAGAAAAAAAACGAAAACGCAAAATAAGCAAATATAAATGTTGTTCCGTTGTGTTCTTGTATCCCAATATGTCAAAATAGTCATGTTTCGAATTAACGCCCCCTCTGGAGGAGGGGCGTTTATTCGAGGGGGGCGTTTATTAAATAATTTTCGAAAAAAGGGGGGCGTTTATTCGAGGGGGCGTTTAAAAGAAGGGGGTCGTTTATTCGAAGTAATACGGTAAGGTCACTAAAATTTTCTTTAAAACAACTTTATCACGAAAACATTCAGTGAGAGCCGATTCATGAATATGTTTATGTACAATTTATACATCTTTTAACCCAATTACTTCAATTCAGCTTTGAAAATATTAAGATACCAACAAATTAGCTTTGTAGGGATAGGCTCACCACGTTTTCCGGCTTTGGCCAATATGTTTGTAGGCTATTCTGAAAGACAAATATTTGCGTCCACACAAAATGTAGATGTTCTTATGTATTATAGATTCGCCGATAACACCTTTGCTTTATTTAGAAGTCAGTATGATAGTACTAAGGTCATTATTAAATATAACAATCCTTTTCCATCCTTGCTGTTTTTTTGCTGTAAAAATGCAGGATGGTTTACCAATTTTGCATATATTCGTAGGAAAAACATGCACCTATTTCAAAATTCATGTGGTTTGAAAGCTAAACTATCAATGAACAATATGTATACATTTAGTTCAACACGATTTAAAATTGAAAACTTTAGTTCATTTCTGTAGTTATATGCCACCTAATTGTCTGTCAGGAGAAATATATAAACTTGATTAAATATTGCTGAATAAAGGTTACTGTAATAACGTATTAAATAAAGTTATTGCGTATACGTTTTCCGGACTTTAAAATCCTGTTAAAGAGGGTCCCCAAGCATTCACGATGTATCTTAAAATACCTAGCCTGGATAGAACTGGTATCGTACTACTACACGCAGATTAAATTCCATTTCACGAAATTCCATTCCCTCATCCACAAATAATGACTTGCATGCCACAAATTTAAATATAGTTCTTTATGAGTTTAAGTGGCAGTGTGATGCCATGTACATTGGCCGTACATCCTTTTGAATCCGTCCTGTCATTTGTTTTTCATTCTGTGCATTGTAATACGTACATGCTGTTCCCATGCTGACGTTTCCAAAGAAAAAACTTCAGCTGGTATTTTGTCATTTCCATTTAGTTCATGGCATTAGGGCGATGCCATTAAATCTCTTTATTGGTCTTGCAATCAATCTAATGATTGTTTATTACGAGAACAGCATTCGCTTTTGATAGTCTTACGTTTTAGAGCAACAGAGGAGGATGCTTTTAATTACAGCAAGAAAAAGATTGAAATTTTTACATTCTGGCAGCCTTTTATTTTGAGAAAACTGGTGACACAGACCCAATTATTACTGCGCAAAAATGTCAATTAAATAAGAAAATAGAAATAATTTTACTAATAGATATAAAAACCCCAATTTTTTGAGAGATTATCTAGGTCCTACTTGCCTTCATAAGGTGTCTGATATGCTCTTTGCGTTTATTTCTACATTTTGATGCAGCTACTTTATTTCGCTCTCGCCTTATCCTTCGTCTTTCTTCTTCCTCCGGAGTAAGCTGAATATAAACGGAATAAAAATATTTTAGTCAGGGGAAAATTATTGTTTTTGAATTCGGACTCTATGTAGACAAATCTTTTTATATCTCTTTTTGTCTTGTATATCAGACTCAAAGATTAGAAGTCTCGTCAGCTATGAGATTTGAACTTTTGTCCTGTGTATCTCAGTGCTCGAAATTTTCTATACATTCCCTTATCTTCTTATAGCTGCGATGTACTTTTTAGACTAAGGATGTGAGGCCAATTTTTAAACCTGCTACTGGTGACATATAACCCAATATAGCTTGCCACATGAGCGAGAATTAGGCATATCCTGCTTTCCAACTCTTTACCAAGTACGGAGAGTTTGTGAGCACCTCACAGGAAAAAAAAAGATTTGCCAAAGAGCAAAATAGCTCGCTTAAGCTCACACAATTACTCATATTGGGAAAGCTAGCCTAGATAATCAGTAAAGCAACAAGACTAGGACCTACCACCGATAACTTGGGGCTGTGCCAAGAAAATGGGTATCTAGTGGTCTGTGAGAATCATAGAAGTATAAAATTATATTAACAGACAATGAGAGTCTAGAGAAATTTCGAAGTACAAAACTAAGACATAGTACTTCTATCCATGATAAAAAATGGCTTTAGGCCAGGAAAAATGATATCAATTGTTGAAATATTTATGATCAAATAACTCCGAGAAAAGGATTAAGAGTTAAAAAAAAGTTGGTTTGTTTGATCTAGAAAAGTCGTATCATAAGTGGCAAGAGAGTTAGAATACTAGTAGTTACACAAAAATAAGTTACCAGACAAACTATTGAGTCTACTGCAAGCAACGTACAAAACTTTAAGAATAATACAAGGGACATCGTACAGCCAGAGAGATGAAATTAGTAGTGATGTGGAGCTACTTCAAAGATCAGCGCTAATATTTTTTAGTTCGTACTTGTATTGGGTGTCATCAGTAAAGTAGAGTATAAAATACACTTACCAAATCATCCTTTCGTTTTCCTAAAAGGTATGTCATTGCATTTTCCTCTAGCCTTGGATCAATTGTGAAGTGGCCAGGTTCCTGTTTTGTTCCTGACAGTGGTATGCCATGCAAATCGTAGCCACCTCTGTCAGATACATAGTCAATAACAGCTGGTCCTCTACTGTCAGGTGCAATTCTACAATCCTTAAAAACCATAATAGTGATCTAATTAGAGCATATATTTAAAAAGTGGTCATACTGGATACCAACATCAGGATAAAATAAATTGACAAAGAAATGCCTATTAATTCAATAATATTCATACTATTTATTACACTGTTCAATTCTGAAATAATTTTTGCAAGCAGATAGAGAAAGGGAAGTAAACGTGATATTGGTAGACGGAAAGTAAATGCTCCATACAAGTACTTACAATGGTAAGTATATATAAGGTGTCTTTATTATAAGCTGTTATGTATAGCTAAATTAACTTTAACACTATTGCACTTCAGTTGTTGCCTTTATCTGCTTCTTTAATGCAAAGCAATATATAATTGTTGATACGGAGAAAGTACTAATGCAAAAATATAAGCAAATGATTTTTAATTGTTGCTATATATATTAATTTATTTACATGTCACGACAGCAAAAAATATCAATGTTAAATGTCGTCACTTCTGTAAGTGCTTGGAATAAGTCTTGTTCTGGTTTTGGTCAGGCAGCTGTTCTAGTACTTCTACTATGAGAGGTCTGCTGTACATCTGTACCAATTTAATAATGACTTTCGGTAGTATTATAGTGATGATATTGAAAAGGCACAGTTAGCACTGTAAGAAATAATTAGCAGCTTCGATTAAAACGTATGCTTCTTTATATTATGCAGGAAAAACTGGAAAATATGTATCAGATATTTCATTTGGAAAACTTTGATAAAGACTCCTGACATTTCAAATGACTTGATTTTTGATTGATGGACTTCCTAATAAACAATGGACTTGTATAGATCCTATTCATTAAGATAATTATTAGACAGAACAAAAGTTATACTAGATGGGCCGAAAGCAAGCAATAGATCATGGACAGCGGGGTCTGATAATGATCACCTCCTAGCGCCTTTACATGAAAGGAACCGTCCAATCTGCTTTGTGCGGAGTCAGTATTCAAGCAAGAATGACGTTAGTCTGGTTTGTATAAATGAAACTGAAATTCTACACATGAAAAACGTAGTCAAGTGCCTGCATTTTATTTCAGTAAAAGACTGAGAAACAGTTGGTTTACATATCCGGGATATGTGAGGTCGAACAGAAATGACGGAAATTAGGACTGATTTGGTTTACATATCCGGGATGTTTGAGGTCGAACAGAAATGACGGAATTAGGACTGATTTGGTTTACATATCCGGGATGTTTGAGGTCGAACAGAAATGATGGAATTAGGACTGATTTGGCTTACATATCCGGGATGTTTGAGGTCGAACAGAAATGATGGAATTAGGACTGATTTGGCTTACATATCCGGGATGTTTGAGGTCGAACAGAAATGACGGAATTAGGACTGATTTGGTTTACATATCCGGGATGTTTGAGGTCGAACAGAAATGATGGAATTAGGACTGATTTGGCTTACATATCCGGGATGTTTGAGGTCGAACAGAAATGATGGAATTAGGACTGATTTGGCTTACATATCCGGGATGTTTGAGGTCGAACAGAAATGACGGAATTAGGACTGATTTCTGTAGTAAGATTGAGTTAAAATATTACTTTTAACAAAAAGGATTGTGATAAATTTATGGGAAGGGAATCCAAAAATTACAATGCCGAAGAAATTTATATAAGAGGGAAACAGAACTGTAAGAACCTATTGAAAATGTACTTGGGAACTATCAGCATACGAACCTACATAAAGTAAACATGAGGACAACTGCTACACTTGGTTCTGCAAAAGTATGAATAACAGAGAATGATATAAAAACATTTGTCCTTGTCGCGTAGATGTTTAGTTCGTCAGCCATGTTGTATTTGAGCAGACAAACATCACAAGGTACTTACCAGATCATTTCAGATAGATTAGTCATCTTTCCATTTGAATTCAAATAGAGGCAGCATTGCGTGGCGTGTTCGCTGCTGAGATACAAAGTAAAGGAACAGTATTTAAAGAATTCGATACGAAACTAAGATAAATCTCTGACCGTTATTGTGGGCCTTTTGTCAACACGTGATGGTAAGAAATACGTATGTTAAATTATTTTTAAGACTAAGAAAAATCTCTGTCCGTAAATTGTGGGTCTTTTGTCAACACGTGATGGTAAGAAATACGTATGTTAAATTATTTTTAAGACTAAGAAAAATCTCTGTCCGTAAATTGTGGGTCTTTTGTCAACACGTGATGGTAAGAAATACGTATGTTAAATTATTTTTAAGACTAAGAAAAATCTGTGTCCGTTATTGTGGGTCTTTTGTCAACACGTGATGGTAAGAAATACGTTTGTTAAATTATTTTTAAGACTTTTGTCACAGAAAGAATTTTTTCAATTCAGAAATCTGAATTTTAGTGCAAGTGAGAAAATTTCAGTCTGAGTATAGCTGATCAGGAAAACAATGTCCTGTGTAAGTGTTAGTTAAGTAGTAAAATAAAGTGCATTAACTAGGTAGTATTGAGTCCATGTTATAACCAGGATTTTCTGTGTATATTGTCAATAAAAACGACATTATGTGCATAGTTGTTAGTCGCGCAAAAGTCAAACAAAAACACGATTTGGTAAACCAAACCTAGAGTAAATACCATTTTGAACTTCATAAGTGATGCTTCGCTCTTGTTTCTACAACAGAATACAATTCAAGAATACAGACTGGGTTTTTGTGAAAACCTGCCTTGTAAGAAATCATATACTGAAATTTTATAAAACGTTAATAGTTTGCATTGTTCAATGAGCCTCGTCCCCTGCGTGGTGGAGTTAAATGGAGGGTCAAACAGTTAAAAGCGACTACCTATAGCCGGATGGAGTAGGTAAAGCCTGAGTCGTTGGGATTGCTGCTGCGGAATGCGAATGGAACCTTCAAGAAACAAATTTCCTTTGCTGAAAGATGTCCACAGAGCTTCACCGATGGGGAACTTTTTGTAAATCTCTCAGCTAAGGGACACTTGCAGGAAATGCTCTACAGCCAGTGGCTGTAAAGCACTTTCTTCAAGACTGTCAAACTTACCAAAAAGTCCAAGCAGAAACCTGGCCTGGTGAGACATTGAAAAGGAAAGATCTCTATGAACCCCTAGGCAGCCTTCGGTCTCCTGATTTACTTGCCAAAGCTATCAGATGTGCTCTTTAAGCGATCAAAAAAGAAGAAGAGGAACTAGCGCTTGCTGCTATACAAAAATGAAAATATATTCATTGGATGCAAAAGGAATTAACTTATTCATCAGGTAACTTGATATTGAGTATTTTATTAGTGGTTTCAAAAATCTGCCGTGAAACTCTTCAACAACGTCAAAACCTTACCAAACAATTGCAGAAACAATAAAACTAACGAATTGATCAGAAAAATATTTTATATTCTTATTTATCTATTTATATTCTTAGAAAGGAAAAAAGTATGTGTGCAGCGAACTGGTTTCAGTTTGTTACATACATATTTTTCATTTTTCTACAATTCCAAATGCTCTCCGTCCATATTATATTCTTTTCAAACACATTTCCTCTCTATGTATGTTGGGACAACTAGATTCGATCTTAGAAGGAAAAGTCATCATTCTATGGAAATCTAAGCCGTCTATTAATTTCCTGTCGAAACTGAAAATTTTTATAGAGTACTTTATCATAGAATGAGATGTCATTTCCTTATAGTGCTTTCTCCTGTTTGTTTTAGAGTGAAGATTGGAGTGATCGTTGTCCATTTTAACTTACTTCCTCAATCTCTGATCCACCATCTTTTCAAACCTTTATTTCGTGTTCCAAGAATTTTACCGCTCCTTAACTTCAACACTTGTTCCTTAACTTCAACACCTTGTTTTCTAGGATGAGTATCAGAGGACTTAACTCTAAATCCCTCTAGATATTTTATTTGCTCTGTATGCCTTTTCAAATTCCCAGCAGTCATTCTATGCCATCGTCGCCGGGTGAAATAAAAACCTCAGCTTGTAGCTCTAAGAATCCTGCAGCTTTCTCTTTTTTGTCGCTTTCAGTGCTTCTTCTATTCCTTCCCTTTGGATCTTCATTTCCGGTCCTTTTCCTCGCACTCCCTTCTGTAGCTCTTCTCGTGTTTATCAGCTCCTCAAAGTACTCCTTCCGTCTTTGACATACCTCTATCAACAAACGCTGTGTGCCTGGTCTTTGATAATACCAATTATCCACTTACAAGACAGTGAGTTGCTATTTAACGTATGGTTGGGGGATTGGGAGTCAGAGTTCCCTTTTCTTAGACAGGTTACCTCCTCCAGTTAGTGAGCCTTGCTTCCTTTATTAAATGCATATGAGAATAGAAAGGATTTTATCTGCAGTGGTTGAGCAAACCAATCTATGAATGGCAGACAGAGTCGTATTTAGATTGAGAGGTATGATAGCCGTATCTTCTATTGTCTCCCCAAGTAATAAAGTAAAAAAAAGTAGACGAAAGAACATTGGTGAATAGAATCATTCTTATTTCATACATTCAGCTTTTAAGAATATTTGATATTTGTTTATTAATAAAATTATACGCCGACTTCAAAACCAAGGTATCTTATTCACTTTTGACTTAATCATTGATTCTGCAGAAGGTACAATGTCAGTATATATACCAAGAGCCTGCAAAAAGCTTTGAAGTTAAGGTACATTGTCCATTACAATAATCGAGAGACTGAAAAATGTGTTAAAAATTGAAAATCTTTGTCAATCTATTAGTTACACATGTATGATCAGTATGGACTAGAGTAAAACAATAGTATATCCTTTATAATGATAATGATAATAACAATACTACTAATAATAGTAATAAAAATGATAATAACAATGATAATATTGTCGATAGTAAAAGAGTAATTCAAGAGCATAACTGCTAGGGGACATGAAGATCCAAACAGATAAGGTTCTGAAAAACTTAAAACAAGATGTAGTAGTTTTAGAGATAGAAACTAGAGCTTGCAATATTATTGTTGCAGTCCTCTTCAACATGCAAGTAATTAAAAAGAACATGAAAAGTGGCTCTCAAGATCTGAAATGGAAGTTAAAGAGAATCGGAAACTATGGGGAGGTAAAGATGATAGCTGGAAGCATTGAAGGTTTGGATGATTTGAAAGGACTTCTACTCTAGGCTTAAGCTTGTGAGCTTCAACATCTCCTTTAGAATCCTACAAAAGATTTACCTAAAAGGAATCGCGAGAATTATAAGAATTTTAACCTACACGTTAATATTTGAGGATGCACGTTGCAACCTGATCGTCTACAAATGATCCAGTCAAATAACATAAAAACCGTACAGACAATAATAATAATAATAATAATAATAATTAATAATAATAATAATAATAAATAATAAGAGTAATAATAATAAGAGTAATAATAATAATAGTAATAATAATAATAATAATAATCAAAAAACAGGACAATAACAAATATCCAGTCTAAATTCAATGCTGTAATACCAGACTTAGTACTAATACAAAGATATCATTCTATGTATTGTCAGTTATCAGGTTATGAGTGGGGAGGGCTGTAGTCATGAGTTGTTGTCATACAACAACAACCGCTTGAGCAATGTACCTTTCCTCACTCGCTGTGGGGCAACACTTGCAAGTGGCGTTGAAGTGGTATTGCTATTTTGATTTGGTTTTCTATTTTATCTCACTTATGTGCCTGCATTTAACTTACCTAGCTTCTTGCTGGACACTGAACGTGGGTTTTTCAACCATCCATCACATAATGGTGTGTAACCACTAGATAATGGTAATGGTAATAATAATGATGATAATGATAATAAATAATAATAATAATATTTATGTTAAAATGAAGTGATGAAAAAGAGAAACCTTACGAAGAGAAGGTGTAACGAAGACACGTACAAACTAAACTAAAGTCTACAAAGATTGCTATGATTTTTGAAAGAGACTGGATGAAGCACAAACNCTCCTGCTCGTTTTTTATCATCACACTGTTAGCAGTATCCCTCTTAGCTCTTTTTATATCCTTCCCTACCCTTTCTGTGTATCCCGATCTTGATACCACTGTTCCTGTACTGCCCCTCTGGCACGCGACACTGCCTTTTTCGCTTTCTTTTTGGTGTCATGTATTTTGTGAGTCACATGGCTATCGTCTCTTTTTATTTCTATGAAGGTTTTTCTCTTCTCCATCAGTGCTTCTTGTACTTGTGCTGACCACAACCATTCCTCTCTTCTTACTGGTCGCATTCTTTCCTTTCTCCCAGGTACCTTATCTGTTTCATCGAGAATACTATCCTTTAACATACTCCATGCCTACTCTACAGTGTTTGTTGGAATTACATTTACTCATCTTTGCCTACTACATTCATGTATCTAATAACAACTTGTTCTTCAACCAATTTCCAAATTCGTATCTCCTCTTTTTGTCGCTTCACATTTTTCCTTTTCTTTTCAACCCTCAAGTCGGGAACAAACAAACGATGCTGAGTTACGGCTGGCTCTCCAAGCAAAACCTTGCAATTGATGACCTCTGCGTCACTTTTGTTCTTACTGCTATATAATTAATCTGCCTTTTGCTATTTGCACTTTTGAAAGTCATTAGACATTCTTCTCTCTTTGTAAACAGGGTGTTGGAGATGACGAGATCGAACTCCTCTGCAAACTTCCAGATTCTCTCCCTTTCTCTGTTCTAATTTCCATGGCTTTTGCTGCCACGATGTCACTCCTGCGAATGACTCTGTTCTTCCACATGTCTACTCTTATCTACACCGAGCACTACTCCCTCAGCATCTGGAATGCCTCGCAACAAGGTTGCTATCTCCTCATGAAAACTATCTTTTCCCTCATCACTTCTTTCATTCTCAGGTGCATAAGCAGTCACTATGTTTATGTTTCCTTCTCCGGTTACTAGCTTCAACATCATTCATTTGCTTTTATTTCGTTAGACCTCAATCACATTCTCCTTCTCTTGCTTTCTACAGATAATACCTACACCGTTTCTTATTGTCTCTACACTATTTAATGTAATACTACGTCCTTCATCTACTTCTCTTCCTTTCCGATCATAGTACTACCATTCCAACTTGCTATCCCGATTCTCTTTACTGATCATTGTTTCTTTAATCGAAGCCGGGCTCTTTGCAATACCCGTTGCTCATTTCTTACAGTATTTAAGAAAAATCCTGCACATCACCTTCAAAGGATGCTCTATCTATGGTCAAATGCCTTGTGTCAATATTTTTTGTGTTAAATGTCAATTCTATGATTCGCCAGGCAAAACCTGGCGGCTGCACAGCTAAATGCTGTGTGCCTGGTCTTTGATAATACCAATTATCCACTTACAAGACAGTGAGTTGCTATTTAACGTATGGTTGGGGGATTGGGAGTCAGAGTTCCCTTTTCTTAGACAGGTTACCTCCTCCAGTTAGTGAGCCTTGCTTCCTTTATTAAATGCATATGAGAATAGAAAGGATTTTATCTGCAGTGGTTGAGCAAACCAATCTATGAATGGCAGACAGAGTCGTATTTAGATTGAGAGGTATGATAGCCGTATCTTCTATTGTCTCCCCAAGTAATAAAGTAAAAAAAAGTAGAAGAAAGAACCTTGGTGAATAGAATCATTCTTATTTCATACATTCAGCTTTTAAGAATATTTGATATTTGTTTATTAATAAAATTATACGCCGACTTCAAAACCAAGGTATCTTATTCACTTTGACTTAATCATTGATTCTACAGAAGGTACAATGTCAGTATATATACCAAGAGCCTGCAAAAAGCTTTGAAGTTAAGGTACATTGTCCATTACAATAATCGAGAGACTGAAAAATGTGTTAAAAATTGAAAATCTTTGTCAATCTATTAGTTACACAAGTATGATCAGTATGGACTAGAGTAAAACAATAGTATATCCTTTATAATGATAATGATAATAACAATACTACTAATAATAGTAATAAAAATGATAATAACAATGATAATATTGTCGATAGTAAAAGAGTAATTCAAGAGCATAACTGCTAGGGGACATGAAGATCCAAACAGATAAGGTTCTGAAAAACTTAAAACAAGATGTAGTAGTTTTAGAGATAGAAACTAGAGCTTGCAATATTATTGTTGCAGTCCTCTTCAACATGCAAGTAATTAAAAAGAACATGAAAAGTGGCTCTCAAGATCTGAAATGGAAGTTAAAGAGAATCGGAAACTATGGGGAGGTAAAGATGATAGCTGGAAGCATTGAAGGTTTGGATGATTTGAAAGGACTTCTACTCTAGGCTTAAGCTTGTGAGCTTCAACATCTCCTTTAGAATCCTACAAAAGATTTACCTAAAAGGAATCGCGAGAATTCTAAGAATTTTCGCGAGAATTCTAAGAATTTTAACCTACACGTTAATATTTGAGGATGCACGTTGCAACCTGATCGTCGACAAATGATCCAGTCAAATAACATAAAAACCGTACAGACAATAATAATAATAATAATAATAATAATTAATAATAATAATAATAATAAATAATAAGAGTAATAATAATAAGAGTAATAATAATAATAGTAATAATAATAATAATAATAATCAAAAAACAGGACAATAACAAATATCCAGTCTAAATTCAATGCTGTAATACCAGACTTAGTACTAATACAAAGATATCATTCTATGTATTGTCAGTTATCAGGTTATGAGTGGGGAGGGCTGTAGTCATGAGTTGTTGTCATACAACAACAACCGCTTGAGCAATGTACCTTTCCTCACTCGCTGTGGGGCAACACTTGCAAGTGGCGTTGAAGTGGTATTGCTATTTTGATTTGGTTTTCTATTTTATCTCACTTATGTGCCTGCATTTAACTTACCTAGCTTCTTGCTGGACACTGAACGTGGGTTTTTCAACCATCCATCACATAATGGTGTGTAACCACTAGATAATGGTAATGGTAATAATAATGATGATAATGATAATAAATAATAATAATAATATTGATGTTAAAATGAAGTGATGAAAAAGAGAAACCTTACGAAGAGAAGGTGTAACGAAGACACGTACAAACTAAACTAAAGTCTACAAAGATTGCTATGATTTTTGAAAGAGACTGGATGAAGCACAAACTGAAATTAGGCAAGAAGTCAGCTTTACTAGGCAAGTCAAGAAAATGAAAATGGGACTTAAACCCTAGGGTTACTTTCTGTAGTCTTGATCCGATTCAGGGTAAGTTATACCAGCTGAGAAAATCTCTTGAAAAGGAACAAAGTGATGCAAATCCACTCTTAAACATTCTCATATAGTTGTTGTTCGTCGTTGTTATAAATCTTTTTGTATGATTGCAGCCTTTTCCTCAGACTTCAAGATTTTAGAGTTCTAAAAGTTGGGAATGCTCTCCTACGTTATAGAACTTGAATGTTTGAAAGGTTAACTTTTATTTCTTGTCTTAACCTTATCTTTCTTTTGTTTCTTTTTTTTGTTATATCTTGACAGTTCCGTACATCTAGTGGCACAATGTTTTGTGTGGTTCTTAACCATTAACAAAATAGTTCTGAATAATCATGACGAAAGAGAATGAATACATTTAAACCAGAAGAATTACATTCACACTAACTCTGGGAGCGGAAAATACAAAGAAACAAAAGATTTTATCAGCTGTTAACTTGTCACGTACTCAAATTAATAAAATTATTAATTTCTGATCGAAACAAATTTTCTGATTATGTGCAGGTGATCTTATTACTCAGTTTTCTTTTCTTCTCTAGAATTATGACATGTGATTTTGAGAAGAGCTGGTTTCCAGTTAGATTGTTTCAACCTAAATTTAAATGTATGATAGGAGTTTGATAAAAATGGATTCATTGATGTCTTTTTTAGTTTTATTTTCCCTTTATCTGTTGATTTAATGCTCAGACTAGGTCTTCATCAGTTTTGGTTTGTTTTTCTGTGTAATGGAAATAGCAACTTGATATATAATCAAAATAGACCATCTTTGGTACAATTCATAAACATCGAACGAGGCAAAGAAGAGGTAAGTTTTAAATGGACTTTCGAGGCATAATTTGATTATTGTAAGATCGAAGGACAGCAAACAACCTTTTGAACTCCTACATCTAAATCAAACGAACAACAAATTAGCAATACATAGTCGGTAAAGATACAAATAATACAAAAAGACGAGGATACGACGCTATTGAAATTTTTAAATGTCAAAGGAAGATGAAGTAAGTTGAAGAATACTGTAGTGTTGAAAATATGTATGTCAGACATGAAACAGCCAACATTTGATACTCGATAATAGAGTTTTGGAAATATGAAAAAAATTGTTCTTGTGTAGAGAAAAAGACAAACTCTTAACCCACTGGAAATAAAAATTAAGACATACAGATATTTGCTATGAAAATTATTAGAATCCTTGGATATTTTATCAATTAATATATATATTCTATTTACATATTATATGTATATTTATATTAAATTATTCGCTCTGGATTTCTATCGAGCACTGTAAATGGTAACAGAAGAACTCTATTATTTTCGATTGTTTGTTTTATTATATTATATTATGTACAGATATATCCAGTACCCCTGGTATCAGTTGTTGGTATTTTAGAGCCGACGACTTTTTAGCATAAGATGCAATGTTGCTGATGTTAGCAAATTTCTATAGACTTATTTCCTATAACCGGAAATTAAAGCTACGAAAATATTCAAGGTGTGAAAAAGTTATAATTTAACATTTCAGAAAAAACCCTGTTGATTTTGAAATGGTTTTTTTGAGAGCTTGGCAGGAAAAGAGATTATAAGTCGCAAACAAGCTGCTAAGAAAATACATCTAACTTACCTCGGGGTATTCCGGTAACAGTTGATCCATTTTATTACAGATAGAAAGAAATCACTTTTTAGTGTTGTTTGGCGTTTGGTAATGATTGTAAATTTAAGTGCAATGATTGTAAGTATTTCAAAGTATTACTTTAATGGAAAGGTAGTTGTTGCGATGAATTCTAGTTGCCGTTTAGTAACCCAGATACCAGGATGACCAGCCTGGGTAAGGTTTGCAGTGGAGGCCAAACGATTGTAATTTCTTTTACAGCACAGTTGAACAAGTTCATTGCGCATGTCAAATATGTGGTCTAACAAGTTCGTTCATGCATATGAATCGCGTCAATTCACACTTGCGATTGGCTCTTGGCAGTAGATTCACTGATTCGAGGTGTAGAATACGTAACCATACCGATTCAGTTCACTGACTACAGGAAAAGCAAATGTTCTTGAATATCATGATTTTTTTCCAAGTATACAAAAGATTTACAAGGTTAATCTGATAGTGTAGCTCATTTATTTAATTTGAAAATAACTTTACATATTTCAATTTTTCATTTATTACATCAGATGCTGGGTATGGATATAAAAATTGTTGAGCAAAATTTAGATTTCTCAGAGATAACAGCACTGCCAAACCCTAAGAACCATTTTAAGCAGTATCTTTCCTCTTTTTTTAAATTCTAAGCAATATATAAAGTAAGCTAACAATTTATGTTATAAATAAAAACGTAAACAGATTAATGATAAAAGATAAATACCCTCTTTTATAACGAAGAAACAAAATATTAGAAGAATTGGAAGAACTTTGAATTCAGTATCATCGCTGTACTAAAAAAAAAAAAAAAAAAAAAAAAAAAAAAAT
>RDPX01000225.1:1141330-1168326 GCA_003991215.1 Morbakka virulenta
AAAAACTTTGAATTCAGATCATCGCTGTAAAAAAAAAAAAAAAAAAAAAGAAAGAAAGTATTTTTGAATTGTAAATGTATGAAAAATTTTGAATAAATTTTATAAATTCGTAGAAGTTTAGGTAAGTGAACTAACTTCAAATTCATTTTCCAGTTTTTAAAATTTACGTTAAACCACTTATTTGATTTCTACTTTAAGTTGCTGCCTGGCATTGATTTTGGTTTAAAACAAAATAATAAAATTTTAGAAAAGGGAACAGATCATTAGAAAACCTAAAATCGATTTCAAATTATATTGTACATTGTGAACGAAGGGTCGGCGCTAATCAGACTAAACTTAAGGACAAAACAAAGTCTCGTTCTCATTTACAAAAAGAAATCTATTCTGTTCAGTCTCAATTTCAGTTTAGAAAATAATTTTTTCTTTAAGGCAATGTAATTTTAATTCTAAACGATTTCTCCAAGAAAAGCTTGGAGAATAAACAACCACTAGATTTCTCCAATTTATCACAGAATAATTCAAATTACTCTTCTTTCGATTAATTGGTTATATGACATTTGACAAGGCAAGCAAGGCAATTTACATTTTGTAATGTTTTGACCCAGAGAAGAAACAGCTTGCATAAATCGCGTACTGGTAATTACTAATGTTTTTCTGCCTCAGAACCTTTCAGCCTCACAAGAAATGCTTTGGGGATGGTGGTGACATTGCTATGAGTTCCATGTGTGTGCAAGAAGTTTCACTTTGTACTTGTTTGCACAACAACAAACAAACAAAATGTGAGAACTCTTTGGATTAGAGAGGGCGGTTAGAGCTGTTGTCAGGCTTTAAGGCAATATTAAGAGAGAGTACAGTGTTACAAAGATTGTTTTCATCGCTTAGTAGAACTGTGTGTATTCGAATGAGTGTTCGTGTATGAGTCTGTATATGTTTGGTTGTGCGTAGTATCCACGTTTCGTAAACTGTCAAGTTTTTACTTAGACCTCGGAAACCCTCCATGGGTAAAGAAATTTTTCCTTTGCTTTAGCCTTCATGGCTTGGATTCTGAGTCACAGTAAAGAAAAGTAAAATTGGAACTATCTTACTGCTTGTGCTTTATTACAACCCTTGTTATAAGACGTGACGGAACATGATGTTTCGAGATATTCCGATGTGGTCTTTGTCAGGGGCCAAAGGGAAGAACTATTGACAACCAAAGACAAGTAGTACCAACTTTTGTATGCTGCCTCTCATGTAACTTAACGGTTTTTCTGATGGCCTTACAGAATTGAATATTCTAATATTCCATTAATCTCTCTCTATCTCTCTCTATCTGTCTTTCTCTCTCTCACCATACCTCCCATCCCGCTCTCTCTCTCTCTCTCTCTCTCTCTCTCTCTATATATATATATATATATATATATATATATATGTCCCTCTCTCTCTCATTTTCTCTCTTATTCTTTTTCTGTCTCTCGGTCTCCCTTTCACTTCTTCTCTGCCTGTTCCAATTTAACGTAGCTTTAAAAGTTTTCAAAACAGTCCCCAACGTACCCAGGATCACAGGGATAATTTCAGTCTTCTTCATTTTTCACAGTCGAACAATCTCGTCTCTTAGAGTTCTGTACATATCACGTTTCTCCTTTCCCTTTTCTCGCACTCTCACATCTCCAAGCATTGTAACTTCTATACCCTTTGTTTCTTTTGGATTCTTATCTATTACGAAAATGTCTAGTTTTCTGCAAGTCACTTCTTTGTCACATTGTATCACAAAATCCTAAATTATCTTACATGATTCGTTCTCCATCACTCCCTATAGTTATTGTTCATACCATTTTGTGCATATATTTGCAAACTTTACTCTGGCCTTTTAAATCTTCTTTTCTTACCAATACCGTACACTCACGTATTATATGGTTAACTGTTTGATTTCTCTAAGTACACTTCTTTGCAAAAAGGTGAATCTCTGGACGTATCTATGAAATGCTTGATGCCATTCATGCGTATGCCTTGCTCTTGGGCACTACATATTAGTGCCTTGAGAGGACCTTTCAAATCACACAACTTTAGCCATTTCCAAGAATTTTTTACATCCTTTCCCTCTAACTCTCTAACAAATTGTCCATACATTTTCTTCTCTTTCCAGGAATTCAGATTCTGGTCTTTTTCTCTCTTCTTATAGTATTCAGGTTTCAGGAACTATAAGTCTAGATTGTCCCTTTCGTTTTGACAGCATTTAAGAAGGGCTCAATTTGCTGTTTGACATACCAATCAAGGTTGTTTTCGTCAGCTCTGACACACCCTTTGCCGTCTATCAAACCTCTTCCTTCTTCACTCCTGAAAACGTACAGTCGATTGTTGTCACCTTTTGGATGAAATTCGTAATTGATGGTCAGTATCTCTCTTTTTGTCCTGTCCATTTAGTCTAACTCATTTACTTGCCAATCCAGAATTTCTGGACCATGCCTCAATGACGAACCCCCCCCAGGTGTTCACTGCCCTAATTTTATTTCTCCAATGAAGCTTACTTTTGCACACTAATGCAAATCTTCTAAAATTGAAATTGTTTGAAACTTTCAATATCATCTTTGTTTAATTCTGTCAAATTCCTAAACTCAAAAATACTTCTGTCAAATTTTTATATCCACTTTGATCAACTACTTTGATTATTTCATCTATTGGCAGTGATATTCCATTACTTCTATTTCAGTCGACTGATCCTCTATGCATGGTCAACACACACCCTATTTTTTAATTCCATACTCCATTTTGATGTCATTACTAAATATTTTGATTGTCGAGACCAAACGTTTTGTCTTATTTCCCTCTCATTCTTCCCGAACAATTTCGGAAGCCATCATCGCAAAAGANCGAAACAGTCCCCAACGTACCCAGGATCACAGGGATAATTTCAGTCTTCTTCATTTTTCACAGTCGAGCAATCTCGTCTCTTAGAATTCTGTACTTATCAAGTTTCTCCTTTCCCTTTTCTCGCACTCTCACATCTCCAAGCATTGTAACTTCTATACCTTTTGTTTCTTTTGGATTCTTATCTATTACAATTGTGTCTAGTTTTCTGCCAGTCACTTCTTTGTCACATTGTATCACAAAATCCTAAATTATCTTACATGATTCGTTCTCCATCACTCCCCATAGTTATTGTTCATACCATTTTGTGCATATATTAGCAAACGTTACTCTGGCCTTTTAAATCTTCTTTTCTTACCAATACCGTACACTCACTTATTATATGGTTAGCTGTTTGATTTCTCTAAGTACACTTCTTTGCAAAAAGGTGAATCTCTGGACGTATCTATGAAATGCTTGATGCCATTCATGCGTATGCCTTGCTCTTGGGCACTACATATTAGTGCCTTGGGAGGACCTTTCAAATCACACAACTTTAGCCATTTCCAAGAATTTTTTACATCCTTTCCCTCTAACTCTCTAACAAATTGTCCATACATTTTCTTCTCTTTCCAGGAATTCAGATTCTGGTCTTTTTCTCTCTTCTTATAGTCTTCAGGTTTCAGGAACTATAAGTCTAGATTGTCCCTTTCGTTTTGACAGCATTTAAGAGTGGCTCAATTTGCTGTTTGACATACCAATCAAGGTTGTTTTCGTCAGCTCTGACACACCCTTTGCCGTCTATCAACCCTCTTCCTTCTTCACTCCTGAAAACGTACAGTCGATTGTTGTCACCTTTTGGATGAAATTCGTAATTGATGGTCAGTATCTCTCTTTTTGTCCTGTCCATTTAGTCTAACTCATTTACTTGCCAATCCAGAATTTCTGGACCATGCCTCAATGACGAACCCCCCCCCAGGTGTTCACTGCCCTAATTTTATTTCTCCAATGAAGCTTACTTTTGCACACTAATGCAAATCTTCTAAAATTGAAATTGTTTGAAACTTTCAATATCATCTTTGTTTAATTCTGTCAAATTCCTAAACTCAAAAATACTTCTGTCAAATTTTTATATCCACTTTGATCAACTACTTTGATTATTTCATCTATTGGCAGTGATATTCCATTACTTCTATTTCAGTCGACTGATCCTCTATGCATGGTCAACACACACCCTATTTTTTAATTCCATACTCCATTTTGATGTCATTACTAAATATTTTGATTGTCGAGACCAAACGTTTTGTCTTATTTCCCTCTCATTCTTCCCGAACAATTTCGGAAGCCATCATCGCAAAAGATAAGAAGAAAAAAAAGACAAAAGTTTTAATTACCTGAAGATGTGAGGGTGTTCATCCATAAATAGGATGTAATGGTGTATTTTGCTTTAACGTTTCGCAATGTCTGGGTTTAAGGTATCATGGATATGACAAAGAGTAGAAGAGGCAAGCTGTCCCCTTGGATATTATCTCTTTTTATGTTTACATTCCCGAGACATTGCGGATCTAGCAACTAACTCACTAGCAGAAGTTAAGCTAAGATACCAGTTCTTTATCAATTTCTTTAGAAGCTCGGTACATGTAATTTATTTGAAGCCTTTATACCTTTTTTTATGTTTCTAATATCCAGAAGTTTGGAATCATATGGTAAGTCTTGTTGTAGTCTATCCAGGCATTCCTAAATTTAGCATGTCCCTTTTTGCAATCACGCATTATTATTTTCTTAATTAGCTTTATGGAAAAGGATGAGTAGTCATTGTAGTTTATTGAACTTCTTAAAACAGAGAAGCATACATTTGTGATGAATCTTGATTAGATGTGGTTCCATTTTTAAAACTCTTCAGCAATTTTGTATTCATCACAAATAGCAAATGTAAAAATACCTCAATAGCAACGTTACGCTGACAAGAAAGATCGGAAACATATTTGTACATAGTTTAATATTTTGAAGTGCACACATTACAAATAAAAGACAAGGTTTATAATTCTCTTTTCCTTTTATTTATTTCTATTCGTGTGCCAAGTTTCTTTGCTTCATCCAATCTTTTAAGACGTCTACTTTTGTCCCAATCACTTTTTCTAAAAAAAACTGGATAGATAAAAAAGATACTCTACAAATCCTGCATATACGTGGTAGATGGTAACACCTTAATTACAGTTATATTTTACTACATATTTCACTCTGCCTTGCTCTAGATTATTTGAAACGAATTTCCTGATAAAATTATTTCTAATATTATTGTTATTACTACTGCTACTACCAGTATTACTACTACTACTAGTGCTGCTACTACTACTATTGCTACTACTACTATTACTGCTACCACTACTGCTACTATTGCTACTACTACTACTGCTACTATTGCTACTACTACCATTACTACTACTACTATTTCTACTATTTCTACTACTACTATTACTATTACTACTACTATTATTACTACTATTACTATTACTACTACTACTATTTCTGTTACTACTACTACTATTACTGTTACTATTACTAATATGAGAGTAAGGGGAATGCTGGTACAAGTGATGAAGATATTTTAAGAAAACAAGAAAAGTAGCATCAAATTACAAGAGGAAATAACAGACGTCTTTGACATCATCACGGGAATTAAGGAAAGGAATATGCTTGGATTAGTCTTCTACCCTCAGGTACCTGATTTTGGTGCAAAGTAATTGGAAAGGGAGGATTTTTGTATCTTTCATAATTAATTCATATTATTTGACTTGGATTTTGCTACTGATATTTTTCTGATAGTTGAAAGTAAAAATGACTTGCAGAGACCTTAGAATCTGACCAGGAAAGGGATAAAGAGATAAAAAAGCCAGTATAAGATTTAATGGCAATACATGGAAACTAATAAACGTAGGAGAAAATGGAGGCTAGACAAGAATGAAAGGAACAAACATTAAGACGTTTGTGCTATTTCAATTTGCGAAATGTTATTTTCTTGCTGATGGAAGTAGTTTACATGAAACTAAAACCTACTGCTTGTACAGATCACCGACAAGCAATAATATAAATTGAAAAACAAAAAATCTAAATCTCTGCAGCAAATACATTATCTGTGCTGAGGTATGCTTCTAAAATGTGGTAAATGAAGGTTGCACAAAGTGCATGTTTAGATGCGATCTTCCATAAATGTTTGGGGGCATCAGGGTAATTTCCTCGGTAGATTGTGCAATAAAAGAAAACGTGAGAAAAAATGAAGAAATAAAGATCCGATAAATTTGCAAATAAATGGGTTTTGGGTGGTAGAAAGGAGTAAAGGAAGAAGACCAGCTATTACATGCTACACATTTATTGCAACTGAACAAATTTTAAACTTCGGAGTGACTTGTGAAAAATACCTCTAGCACCAGCAAGATCTGTACCACGTATTCATTGACTTAAGCAAGGCATTTGACAGGATCTAACATACTGCACTTTTGGCATCCACGACAAAATACAACATCGACGAGAACCTTGTTAAAGCCATTGAAATTCTGTACGAGAAAGCCACAAGTGCGGTTTTCCTGAATGACAGTAGGCAGTTGATTCCGCATCACTGTCGATAATACGACAAGAATGTTCCCTTTCTCCAGCTCTCTTGAATATATTTCTTGAGAGAACCATGAAAGATACCTTGGAAGAAGATGGAAGGATGGTGACCACTGGAAGTAGAACAAGCAATAATATTCGTTTTTCATGTGACATCAATGCCGTAGCAGTAAGTGACGATGAACTACCATGCCTTGTTGAACGTCTCGATGAAACATCACCTGGCTACGGAATAGAAATCAGCGCAGAGAAAACAAAAATTGATGAATAACTATGTTTAGGAAGATGCCTTGGAAGAAGATGGAAGAAAGATGGAAGAAAGATGGAAGTCATTTTTGTTTCAACCAATTCTAAAGCTTTTTGATGACCAAACAAACAAACAAATATAATTCATAGATAAATCTATTGTTCCTGGGGCCTTAAATATATTTGATAGTGGGTATTGCGCATTTGAAAAAAATGCTAATTTGAATTCGTATGAAATATCACAAGCAAAATTTGATCACTAAGAATGAATAGAAACTTGATATGACTGAAATTAGCACAACAATTATAATTTTCGTGCATTTTATTTATTGAATTTTAAATTGAAATATATTTTCAATGATTTATTTATCAAAGATACCATTTGGAAGGGTTGGACATTTTTTTGATTCTATTAAGTTAACTATTTAATAATAATGATTATTTAATTATTGACGAGGTATGAACGTACTGCAGGAATTAACGGATAAAAATTTTGTCACCAGTGGAGTTTGGTAGCTTAGAATTCCACTGTGAATATTATACTTTATTTTCTTTAATATTGTCCAAACTACACTTATGGGGTAAGCTAGGTATATTTGTACTAAACAGATCACACCAGTCAGATTATAAGAACCTGTAAGGATAGTGTATCTTAAAAAGTCTTATTGATTCAGAAGAAACCATTGATATAGGATATTTATCATTTTGTGAGCCGTCCGCTTTTTCTGAGCTAAGTATCTCTCGAAACGTAGCTCAAAAAAGGATGGTATGAGTTAACAAGTTATATTTAGTAAAATGGAGAGATACCTTAACAGCTTCTTGCATTTCAATTTTACACAGCTCGTACGCTGGAAGTGAAAATACCAAAAGACACAGCTTTGCCTATAAAAAAAATAATAGTATTGGTAGAAGGCATTAATTCTCAAAAGCAAAAAGTAAGAGCTAAGTTGAAGATTTCATTTTGCTAACAGTTTCAAGTTTCACGGGGTTCTTAGGTAACACATTAAATTACCAATATCTAGCATGAAATTAAAATTTTTGAAGTTTTCTCTTTTATCAATGAATCCTAACTTTATGCTTGCTACGTTTTGACCGTTTTCAAAGCTCTCAAGTTTATAAGCTCCAAGTTTACATCATAAGAACTATTTTTAGAAGGAAAATTTTCAATGTTTTTTTACACTTAACATACAGTTTTTGGCCTTTATCCTTTGACTGGGGTGTATGGGGTGTACCGAGGGAGTTACCATCCAGTGGCAACCCTCAGCTGACCTACGGGTGGATGGACCCACTGGGCTCCCGAAGTCACTCAACTCTCATGTCTGGCTCCAAGTAGCTGCATGTGCGCGGCAGCGGCCACACCCTGGTAAACCGCTTCAGCTGGCGGGCTAAACGACATGAGGGTAGCCAACAACTTGTTGTTGGTGATAGTGCACGTCTCGCACTAAGCGCATAAAGTCAGGAAGCGGCAGATTGGCGGAGGAATCTTTTACAGATCAACGGCAAGAAGGCGCAACCTGCAAACGCATCGTGGTATGCTGAGGGCACAAAGAGGCGTTTTAATTATCAGTGGCCAGCCACCGGTGGAAGGCAATGGCAAACCACCACCGTAAAATGCCAAGAAAGTCATGTTAATGCACAGAAAAAAGTCCAACACTAACAGCGTGAAGGGGACTAGCAAGACTAGCACCTCGCTCGGTAGGACTATCCATGTTCGACAGGTGGACTCCGACCGTCATCCAGATACTGTCAGAAACAAACACACGCGAAGGATCGGTACGTGGAATGTGAGGACTTTGTACCAACCCGGGAAACTACACAACATCAAACAAGAAATGCATAGGCTAAATGTCAACATGTTGGGGTTATGTGAAACGAGGTGGTCAGGCTCTGGTAGTTTCACGATAGANCTAAACAGATCACACCAGTCAGATTATAAGAACCTGTAAGGATAGTGTATCTTAAAAAGTCTTATTGATTCAGAAGAAACCATTGATATAGGATATTTATCATTTTGTGAGCCGTCCGCTTTTTCTGAGCTAAGTATCTCTCGAAACGTAGCTCAAAAAAGGATGGTATGAGTTAACAAGTTATATTTAGTAAAATGGAGAGGTACCTTAACAGCTTCTTGCATTTCAATTTTACACAGCTCGTACGCTGGAAGTGAAAATACCAAAAGACACAGCTTTGCCTATAAAAAAAATAATAGTATTGGTAGAAGGCATTAATTCTCAAAAGCAAAAAGTAAGAGCTAAGTTGAAGATTTCATTTTGCTAACAGTTTCAAGTTTCACGGGGTTCTTAGGTAACACATTAAATTACCAATATCTAGCATGAAATTAAAATTTTTGAAGTTTTCTCTTTTATCAATGAATCCTAACTTTATGCTTGCTACGTTTTGACCGTTTTCAAAGCTCTCAAGTTTATAAGCTCCAAGTTTACATCATAAGAACTATTTTTAGAAGGAAAATTTTCAATGTTTTTTTACACTTAACATACAGTTTTTGGCCTTTATCCTTTGACTCAATACTTGACCCCGGAAATTTTAAATACTTTATTTTCGCACTCCAGTAATTTCCTATATCCAGACTATTCAACTTTTGTGCCATTTTTAATAATGTTCAACCACTTTGTACTCGAGCCTCTATTTCGTTTCTGCTCTTTGGTCACCTCAGATACTTTGTGTCCTTCTCAATGCTTCTGTATTTTCTTGCTAAGAGTACAAACAGTTTATCTTGCTGCCACGATCCTTTATTCGATTTAATCGTATTTAATCATTTTTTAAAGTTTTCAGGCATTTACCTATTTGTTTTTCTATCCACAAACAACCTATACTAATGCTACAGCTCAAATATACACCCTCTTTTATTCTCCTCCTTCCTTACCACACATACAACTGTATATCATACTGACTGATAGCGAATACTATGCCCTTCACCACTGTCATCTTCACTGTTCGATTAACATCGTTGAAGTAAAAATCTGTCATTGGTATTATTGCTTTGCAAGTTATACCAATTTAATCTAAGATTTTTCTTTTCAGTCACAATTGCTTTTTATTAATGCACGAAGGGTCAATAATATATGAGCTGGTTCCATCTTCTTTCCATTTATATCAAACTATGCCTCTTGTATGATCGTCTGAATATTGATCTTTTCCATTGTTATTTATAGTGTGTATTTTCACCGACCATCTTGGGCTGCTAGAATGTTATCCTAAGCTTCACCACAGTTTCTAACAATAAGGGAGTACGCATATTTTAATCTTATATTACAACTAATAGACTTGTCTTCCCGAACCAGATCTGCCTATCTTCTAAATCGTTTCACATCCATATTGAGAAGAAATTCTGAAAATATATATATAGTCTTGTTGTTGTTTTTTTCCGCACACCCGTCAAATAAGCCTGTTCAAACCATTACAAACTTTTTAGTAGATAGGCTCTTCAGAATGCCACAAGATAGATACTTTCATTTTCTCCAGATTCCTCAAAAATTTGTCAAGGCGGAATCTATTAATCTTTTCATGGAATCTATGGAGTGAACAACCGACTCCTGTTGTTTCTCTAAGTTAGTGTCATTGATTCAGCGTTGATTTTTAATGTAATCACTTGTTCATCAAATTTTTAAAAGCCTGCTTGCTAAGAAAACTCGTTAGCAATTCCTATAAGATCATGAGTATTATTGTATAAGTCTGGATGATTAGAAAAATGCCCTGGAATAATTGAGATGTCTTTTCCCGCAATACATTTGTCAATATTCCGTCATACCCTGGCACCAATGATAGGTAGCGATTTTAAGTGTATCCTGTCCTACAATCTTTTTACAATTTTTTAAAGAATTTCTTCTCTTTTCTTTCTGTCTCGTTAGCCATTGCTCTTTCAAGTTTGGTCTTGGTGACTTCGACTTGGTTCCTTTAATAAACTCATTTTTGTCATAAAATTTCTCTTTCATACAAGTCCTTCTATTACTCCTATCTCCTTAAGACATTAAATCTGTCTACATATTTTCAACACGAAATATATCAATATATATCTCCAATATTTTAAATTTATCTCTGTAAACGTACCATTGTGTTTTTTATTTTCCCCAGTGTATTCTGCTAATACTTGATGCTAAGCTCAGTCAGACTCAGCTGTTGTCATTGTTACCTCTCCCTTGAGGCAGCTAACGAACTCTTACATTCTTGCATTTGATGACATCGAAGCATTCCTTTGTGACACGATTTGACAAAAACAATGTCATTTTTCTGTCAACCTAAATTAAAATTACATCCTAATTTTATCCCTTTTTTGTAGCCATCAGCCTACTGGTCTGGCACAATTTTTGCATTGATTGAATTGCTCCAAATAATCAACATAATTTTCCTTCTAATTTCTTATGGAACTCATTTATCTAATCGATTGATAGCTAACTCTCTTAACTTGATTGTGAACAGTTTGTCACAGATTAGGTTTAGTCCTAGAGTACTTGATCAGACTTTCCTACTGAATACAATACCTGCATAGTTTGTTAAGGTTTTGTATCCAAAAGCATAGTATGCCTCACATTTTTCTTCAAGGCATTTTTATTTCAAAATAACGCCGTGGAAATAAAAAAGCTTTACACCACACTGGAAGTCACATTCGACAGCATGAATTAAAGAAATATTCTGCAAAAGAATTCAGAATGGAACAATTAGGGCAAATTAGGTACTCAGTATGCCCACAAATGTCACCCAGATAAAGAGTAAAAAAAGCTGTACAATACACAAAGTCATTTAAAATTGAAGACAGCAGCCTCGACCGTAGGAACGAGGTTTCGGTAAACATTTCTGGGTTGTTTGTTATTAGTTGTTTGCTTTGATGCTCTTGTTCTTTGATGCGCTTTTATGGTGTGGAGTTCATTGGCGTTTAGACATTTTTCAATTTTGCAACAAATTTATTCCTGGGCTTTTTACTCTGTCATCTTTTTAATCTGTCATCTTTATTGTGGGAGCAACACGCAGAACGGAAACTAATATATTTTAAAGCTAAACCTATTACATTTACAGCAACCCTGTTGGACATGCATTTCTTTTACGTTTGTTAATAGCCACAGATCTTTAGAAATTTTGTATCTGAGCAGATGTATGGTCTTACTCAGCACATGCGGATGCAGTCTTAAATCTTGCCGATTCTATTGGTTGATCATTTTCCTTGACAAGTCTGTGTTCTGGTGCTTTCGAATCTTTACCGTAGTCCCATTCTCTCCTCGTTTGTTTTTTTTATGGGATTTCTCAACCTAGTTCATTCTCTTATTTTTTCCATCTTTTTCCAAATACTTGTTACCCAGAGTAAAGGGAATGTTCTTGTACACGGAAAATCTGTCTTTTTGGAGGTGTTGTTCACACACTTGTTTTCCCTATTTCTTCAATGTGTAGCAACCGTAAGTGCACCCCACAATTGAACAATTTCCATTAATCATAGTTGATAGCCGAACTATGTACTTGACAGAAGCTTTTAAAAAGCTGTCAAAGGATGACAGAATTAAAAGTTCAGTAACAAATGTAATGCAAAACTGAAAAGAATAAAACACAAATGAACTTCACAACATCGAAAAAACTAACAAGGCTTTTTAAAAAACAAATGACTTAGCAATGTTTCCCCCGGGAACCTCGTTCCCGTGGCTGCTGCCCTTTTTAAAATTTTCAAGTGAACTGGTGCATAAACAATTAGTTATTTTGTTGATCAACTTGTTACTTGAACCTTGAAATTTTCTTTGGTAAAATTCAGAGCAATCGAGCATGACTGTCGTGTTCGCTGGGCTTGTCCTGAAAAGACGTTTTGTCAACAAGTATACTCAGTTTCATGACAGTCCTTCTCAGCCAGCATAAAAATCTAAGTGTGATTACATGCTGTTTAAAACTATAGGAACTGGAACAGCGTGATAAACTTTCACCTCTGACCACTAACATAGACTGGTCTATAATAAACAAAATAATAACAAACCTTCAGGCAATGTACATTTGCCATATCTGTGTGAGTAAAGGTCGATAATTTGTCTATTTTTAAGCAAGTATCTGCATGTTCCCTCAAACCAAGATTTTTAGCATCATTGGTTATTTGCTGAAACCTAGAAAAAAAATCACCTACGCAATGAAAATGACTTAAAACTGTAAATTAAAAGATATTCATTGACCTCATGAGGCAACAATGGTCTGAGATATATTTCTTTGATTTCAATATATAGGGTGTCTCAAAAAACTTGACATTTTTTCAGATAAAAATATCAGAGAAATTACTTTTTGGTTTTGTTTTAACGTCATTTCTCCCAGTAACTGGGGCTAAGACGCTGCCCTTTTAAAGGGACTTTGTTTTGGCAGTGAGGAATTTTTTGGCCGGATGCCCTTCCTGGCGCCAACCAATGGCTTTTTCTTGAGTAAGGTTTCAAAGTCTTTTCACCGCCTTGGGGAATCGAACCCGGTGGAATTGCACTTTAAGCCAGGGCTCCTCTACCAGAGAAATTGCATAATCAAAGCAAATAAAAATAAACAAGTTTAACGTTGAACAACAAAAGATTTATTTCTCCAGATGTGAATGAAAAATTCGGAGGTATGTGGAAATCATATACACTTTCCGATTCTATGAACGACTTCACAAATGTTCATCATGTTCCTCCAGTGGACTCCTCTGGGCTTCGCATGAGTCTTTGGCCAACCCGCTGGACAGTCTCTCCCACTGCTATTGGTTAAAGACCTTTGCATAGACGGCCACCCCCGACTATGTCTGCATTGCCGTTTTTGACTTTTTAGATAACTCTCTCATAAGTGCATTCTGTACAGTGTCGTTTGACGGTGTCCGAACATACTCTAACACCCTTAGGGCCTTTTGTTTTTCAGTAAATCTCTTTTTTTAACCTGCAAATAGAAACACACCAAACATTAAACATAAAACTTTTACCTGTTTAACCATTTCCTTCTGTCGTGTTTTTCAAGACTCATTTTTATCAAGTGTTTAAATATTCTCATTTTACATTTGCGTCCAACACATGCCAGCATGTAAAACGGACGTTAAACCGAATATGATGATGATGATGACATTAGTCTATCTTGTTTGCTAACTGATTTGTGATATCCCAAGTTTTATTGCCATAGACAAACACTCCTCTAATAGATGTTTTGCACAGAGGCCTTGGACTTAACTGACAACTTTTTATCTTACAGTACGTTATCCATTCCCCCACCCTTTACTTGGGGCTTTAGTTATCATAGACGAGACCTTCTTTTGACAACCTCTTTTTGTTTGGTAGTACGTCGTTGGTATTAAAACTGGAGACGCCGTTATAGGGGGTCCAGTTGTGTCCACTTAAATGTTCTCAGTCTGATTACATTGTCTTTACCTTCTGAGGACAGATAGTAGACCTTTACTTTACGTAACTTCAGTCCAGCTTCTTCTATGTATTCTTTTCAGATGTCTATTCTCTGTTCAGGTTTCTCTTGATTTCCAACAGAAAAGGCAATGTCATCTGCAAATAGCACGCCAAGAAAAAAGTTTACGAATCAACTTTCTCCTCGTAAACAACTTTTTCCTAATATTTTAATATTGCTTTGACAATTGAACGATGAATGTGTTGAAAGGTCATGGTGTCCCTTGCCATGTATTAGAATCTTAAGAGCTGTCATTATTACCATGGCTTTTTAATAAGGAGAAAAGAAATTTTGAAAGATTGTCTGGTACATGGACGTCACAGCTACCCCACATATCATCAATGTCGGAAGACACTTTGCATCAGCGAAGCATTATTGCTACACTTCGGATAGATAATTCTTAAAAACTCGAAAATAACTCCCTCAAAAAATACCAGAAAGGCTTCTCAAATAACTCCTAAAAGGGCAAAATATCACAGAAAAAACTCGAAAAATTTTTTGAAATAAGTCCTTTAATTACAATTTAATGCCTTTAATGTGTATATACAAACATGCTATTCACATTATATAAATTGTACAAAATAAAAAAATTGTTGGAAGAAGAATCAACAATGTTTCTTCAAAAAGGCAAGATCTAGACATGCATGTGCGAAAAACACCCGGATTGATGCTTTGAAACCACTCTGTTTGTCTGGAGTAAACTTCAGAATAACGAAATATTTGTTTTCTTCCAGTAATCGAAGACGATCATCCAGCAATATGTTTTTGTAAACTGAAATACCTCGTTTGATCTTCAAGGAGTTAAAGGGCTTTTTCAAGGGCGATTCCTTCTAACTTTTCAATGCTGTATTTCGACTGCAGCGTGCAGCACAGAGTTTCTGAGGCATAACTCTCAGGCCATGTTGCCGGAGCAAGCACAGCTTAAGAAGTTATTGTGGAATCCTGTCAGAGTGCTCAAACCACGTATGCGTAGTGTATATATATAGTATATATGTATATATGTATATATATGTATATATGTATATATATGTATTTATGTATATATATGTATATATGTATATATATGTATATAAAGCTTTCGATTCGGTTATCCGTATTAAAGTGCTTAATAAATAAATGCAGAGCGTAATATAAGATATGATAAGTTGGAAAGAATAAAAAAACTACACAGTCCATTTCGACAAGCCTGTTTCGTGATTTTATTCACTCTTCAGGAAATGTAAACCGAAATGTAAAACTCAGAACAATATCTTGTTGAAGATTAGAACGTTGACAACTTCCACGAAAGAGACCACATCATTTTCATATCCGAAATTTAAGACTGAATCAAAAACAAAATTTATACTCGGTTTTCTTCAATAGCTCCTTTTTAGTTTGTTTTTATTCTGTTGAGGCCCTATTTGTTTAAGGTACTATAATGGGGAGGACCAAAGAGAGTTAGACAAATAGTACGCCATTGTTTTTCACTTGCAGCGAAGCATCTAGAAACTAGCTCCACTTTTCGCTCAGTAGTTTTTAAAAATCGCAGTTTGAAATAATTCTTCAAATCTTCAAATTCTATAGAAGAAATAAAGTTGTAATTCGTTGCAGAAATGTGGTGCATAATCTATTTGAAAATAGTTTTTCCATGGTGTTTATTCAATTTCCTTTTCTCAACTTGCAATGACATCATCGTTCAGACCTACTTTTTACTCCATGAACTTCAGTCCAGACTTCAATAATTTGACGCGTCAAAATAATGTCGGATTTGTGTATAACATATAAAATGTGAACAAAACAACTCCTCATAATAGAGAAGTAACTCAAAAATAATTGTCAACTTTTAAAATGTTATCTGAACCTCAATTTTTATTTATTAATAAGAAGGAAATGGGTTGATATTGATGGACTTAGTTATACTTTCATTAAAGATCGTTTGGGCTTTTAAACATAAATTATATTACTTGGAAAAGATAATGAAATAAATTTTGTAAATAAATTTAAAAAGTTTTTTATTTAGAGATAAATTATAGTTGTGACATAAAGGTAACCTACCAATCGGGTGGCTTGGCTGAGCTAGCACTGGTCTCGCTTTGATATTGCTCAACTTTTTCTCGTAATAAATTCAAGCTTTCATCTCTCAAATGTGAAAGTTCTATGAATTCAAGACGCTGCTGATAAAAACTAAAAAACAGGAAAAGGTAAATGACACTAGGAAAGCAATGATAAATTAAATGAAAACCTGCATAATCAGGAACAACAACGTGCATAATCAAGACCAATAACCTGCATAATCAAGAACAACAAATTGCATAATCAAGACCAATAACCTGCATAATCAAGAACAACAAATTGCATAATCAAGAACAACAACCTGCATAATAAAGAACAACAAATTACATAATCAAGACCAATAACCTGCATAATCAAGAACAACAACCTGCATAATCAAGAACAATAGCCTGCATAAACTCAACAAGTTAAAATATGGTTCAATTAGTCGTATTTTAATCCAATCTAATACAATTCAATGTATTTGTAATATAATATTATATATTGAATATCTATTGTATACATATTGTTTTTTATACATGAAGCAAAAACAGCAACAGAAATTGAAATTTCTTGAATATTTCGTAACTAATTGTTATTTCATCTGTCAAATTCATCAGGAAAAAAAATAGAAAACAAATTACATATTCAAACGTACTAAAATAGAGAGTTGGGAAAAATACTACAAATCCACAGAAAATTCCATGCAAATGACAATGCATATATATATATATATATATATTTATTTATATTTATATTTATATTTATATTTAGATTTAGATTTAGATTTAGATTTAGATTTAGATTTAGATTTAGATTTAGATTTAGATTTATAGTTTCATGGTGTTCATGTACAGTTTAAAAGTTTTATGGTGCTAGGATGCTTCCATTGGTCTAGTTTTTTTACTTTGTTCTCCGCCATCTTTTGCCAAGTACAACAACAACTCTTTCAATAATAAGACCTGCTTTAGCTGCAGGTAAAAACAAAGGGTTTCAAGCCATGAAACAGGTCTTAACTGTAAAATTCCAAATGCTGAAATGATTTGAAGTGGAAGTTAAAGAAGAAGTTAAAGTAAAGCACTGATGGACAGATGTAACTCCTGTGACCACAGAAACACCAAAGATTCATATTTTGCCACGTTTATTGACATCTTGGATGGAGCTCGATCCAGACAACGTCAGAAAGAACCAGTGACTTGAAGAAATTTGAGCGCAACATATAACCTATGATTGAAGACGAGTGATGGGCCATGCAGAAAGTCAAAGTGTACGGCAAAGGATTCTGCAGTATCTTTGGCATCACGAATAATTGCCTAGAAACTATTAGAGGTGCACTACAGTCAACTGGTTAGTTTAAACAGAAAAGATGTAGACATCCAAACCCTAATTCTAGGTGTATTCCTAATGAATGAAGATTTAATCTAGAACATTGGTTTGTTTCTCTATGCATTTGTAGTTTTGAAATAACGCCACAGATTAGATAGTCTGAGCTACCGTCAGTCATTAGATCTAAAATTTTGAATGTCTTACTTAAGGGTACAAATGTCCTAAACGTAGCTTGAAAAATGAAAGTAGTTTCAGTCGAAGTGTCAAGTTTTGGTCTGTGAAAACCTGTGAGAGAACTTCATATCGTGTTAAGTGTAAGCCACCTTATCATGAACAGTGACTCGTGGAAAGGGACGGTGCAGTCAGTTGCTGTACAGAATAAAAAAGAGGACAAAAAAGGTACAGCAGAAAACACAAATAAACTATTAAGAGAGCTTAAACTGAGAGAAGAGGAACTGAAGAAACTTTGTAAACCCTTAAATTATGCGTTCTGTGAAAGTGTGACTCTTCTGAGGTTGCTAACTACAGAGACGATAGTGACTGACGATCCCTCCTTCGAAAAGGGAAAATAAAGACGGTGAAGATGACTGATTTGTTTGTTATAATAATTTAGTTAATATAGCTTGACTTTGCTTTTCATCGTATTAACTAATAGTTAAAAAAAGAGTTTTCCCTGAGGTCTTGTTTCTTTGCTCTAGTGTAGTACATATTCTCATTTTGATGTTGAGATTTTAATACGATCTGTTTACTCAGCACATTTTTTAGCTGTGAATTTCCCACTGGTTTACGTTATGAAATCATTAATTTAGCTTTTTATGTAAGGTTGGTATTGTTTTTGAAACTGTGATTATGTTTTTGCCTTTTTTCATATTATCTTTTATTTTACTTCCACTGTCTTTCCATAACTGTTACGAATGTTTGTGACTTAAGGTTGATCAATGTTAGTTTTGGAAATTCTTAACATTTAAAGTCATTTTGTCATAGAAATTTATGTCACTTTATTTACAAACTAAATTTTACAGTACTTTATTGAAATTTAAAATTAAAGAGTGAAAAAACAGAAAAATGCAAATTATTATTTTATGTAACCATGGCATTGTTATTTTACAACATGCAAGAAAAAAAGGCAAAACGTATATCTGTTTGCAAAGGACAATATCTAAAGTAAATACGTGGGCAGCTTTATCAAAGTATTATGATCAAGGATGAAGTAAGAGAGATTCAAACTTTCAAAATCAATTATTTCAAAACGTGGGTAACTTTACTGGTTGCCCCTCTGTAGTCTTCATATATACATATTAAATGAAGTGACTTTGATCATGAGACTGACATTTTTTACAGTAGAAGAATGTTACTCAACATTCAAAACATAAACCATTGGTATACTTACTTTGAATTGCAAACCTACGTGTAGGTATGTTTTTCTAGTCTCATTTTTAACAGTGAAAAAAAACTTACCAGCTTTTCTCATCAATTTCATCTTGTATTTTCTTTTTGTTTTTCTCTTTAATTTTCTCAAAAAGAGCTATCATCATATTTAGCTTTTCCACGGGTTTCACACTAGAGGTAGAAAAGAACAGAGATTGATTATATATATATATATATATATATATATATACCATTTTTTCCCTATTTGTTCCCTAAAATAACAGTTAAAATTTGAACATTTCTCTATAAAATAATCATCATTTTTCATATTTTTGCCCTTTTTTGCTGTTTGGGTATATCTTTATTAGATTGACCTGCAATTTGCTATATCTTTGTAAGACGTATCAACTTTATTTTATTTAGTGGAATTAAAGCAACCTTAATTTGATAGTGCCCATTCCCCCGTGCTGGTCTCTCTGTTGAAGGTAGACGATGACTTTTTTAGCCTTTTGGAAGAGGCTTTATACCTTACCTTAACCTTACCTATCCGCTTCGTGCCATGTAGCACATAAGGCCTCCACACTCTGCCTCCACGCTGCGCTGTCGATGACTGTGGTGCGCGAGTCATCCTAGGATCTCCATCCACCAGTCTGTCTCTCTTTTTCGACAGTCGTTCTCCAGGTGGTTTTTGGCCTCCCAGGTCAAGGCTGTTACACTGTCGTCGTTGGCATCTTTCCTCAGGATGTGGTTGATGTGTTTCTACTTCCTTCTTCTCACTCCACTGCTCATGCCCTTCACCCTGGCTCTCTGCAATATAACTTCGTTTGTTGTGTGCTCCTGCCACTGTATCCTCCGCATTCGCCTCAGGCATTTGGTCTGGAAGATGTCCAGCGTCACGTGTCGCAGCCATACATCAGGACGATTGTTACCTCCGACATTGGAGACGTACGCTCCAGGGTATACAAACCTATCGACCTCTTCCACTGGTTCTCCATTCATTGTGATGTGGTCATAATTTCTGGCGTTCATTCTGAGGACCTTGCATTTCTCAGTGTTTACCTTATGGCCTGCGGTCTCTCCATTCTCCACCAGTCGATCAGTCTTCTGCTGTATCTGCTGTTTTGTTGATGAGAGCAGTGAGATGTCGTCAGTAAAGTCAAGGTCGTCTAGTTTCGTTGTGAACTTTCACCTGATGCCATTCTCTCCATTTCCCCGTAGTGCTTCTCATGATCCAGTCAATGCCGAGTAGGAACAGTAAACGAGACATGTTGCACTCCTGTTTCACCCCAGTCTTGATCTTGAANAGTAGAAGAATGTTACTCAACATTCAAAACATAAACCATTGGTATACTTACTTTGAATTGCAAACCTACGTGTAGGTATGTTTTTCTAGTCTCATTTTTAACAGTGAAAAAAAACTTACCAGCTTTTCTCATCAATTTCATCTTGTATTTTCTTTTTGTTTTTCTCTTTAATTTTCTCAAAAAGGGCTATCATCATATTTAGCTTTTCCACGGGTTTCACACTAGAGGTAGAAAAGAACAGAGATTGATTATATATATATATATATATATATATATATATATATATATATATATATATACCATTTTTTCCCTATTTGTTCCCTCTAGCCTTTTGGAAGAGGCTTTATACCTTACCTTAACCTTACCTATCCGCTTCGTGCCATGTAGCACATAAGGCCTCCACACTCTGCCTCCACGCTGCGCTGTCGATGACTGTGGTGCGCGAGTCATCCTAGGATCTCCATCCACCAGTCTGTCTCTCTTTTTCGACAGTCGTTCTCCAGGTGGTTTTTGGCCTCCCAGGTCAAGGCTGTTACACTGTCGTCGTTGGCATCTTTCCTCAGGATGTGGTTGATGTGTTTCTACTTCCTTCTTCTCACTCCACTGCTCATGCCCTTCACCCTGGCTCTCTGCAATATAACTTCGTTTGTTGTGTGCTCCTGCCACTGTATCCTCCGCATTCGCCTCAGGCATTTGGTCTGGAAGATGTCCAGCGTCACGTGTCGCAGCCATACATCAGGACGATTGTTACCTCCGACATTGGAGACGTACGCTCCAGGGTATACAAACCTATCGACCTCTTCCACTGGTTCTCCATTCATTGTGATGTGGTCATAATTTCTGGCGTTCATTCTGAGGACCTTGCATTTCTCAGTGTTTACCTTATGGCCTGCGGTCTCTCCATTCTCCACCAGTCGATCAGTCTTCTGCTGTATCTGCTGTTTTGTTGATGAGAGCAGTGAGATGTCGTCAGTAAAGTCAAGGTCGTCTAGTTTCGTTGTGAACTTTCACCTGATGCCATTCTCTCCATTTCCCCGTAGTGCTTCTCATGATCCAGTCAATGCCGAGTAGGAACAGTAAACGAGACATGTTGCACTCCTGTTTCACCCCAGTCTTGATCTTGAACCAGTCTATGATGTCGTTCTTATCAATGACGGCGCTTTCAAAATTGTCATATAAGGCTTTCACTACTGCAATGATCTTCTTGGGTATGCCGTGCATTTTTATTATAGTCCAAAAGCTGTCTCTGTGTACTGAGTCGCCGAAGTTAATATTCAGTGGAGCTTGGACTGCTGAATGATGTTTCGCAAAGTGAAGATGTGGTCAGTGGTGCTTCGCCCGGTTCTGTAGCTTGCCTGTTCCTTTCTCAGTCTGCTGTCTACATCACTCTTAATCCTGCCGACTAGGATTCCTCCCAGTGTTATGCTAACGACTGGGAGCAGAGTAATGTCACGCCACTTCTAACAGTTCTTCAGGTCCCCCCTCTTTAGAAGCTTGACATGAGGCCTCTCCTATATCTTCTTGGTGTCCAGCCTTCATCTAAGTTCGTCTCGGTTCCTCATGTTTGAGGTTCTCACTGAAGTGCTTCTGCCATCGTTTCCTCCTGTCTTCGCTGTTGGTGATAATGTTTCCATTCTTACCTTCGATGGTAGCACTTTGTCGTGGTCTTTTTTTACAAAGTATTTTAGTCAGACCGTATAAAGTCTTCATGTGCTGGCATTTTCCTGCCTCCTCTGCTTCGTTTGCGATGCTCTCCAGCCACTCTTTCTTATCTCTTTTGATTTGTCTCTTCACCTCTTTATCTTTTTCTCTGTATTCTGTCCTGAATCCCTTCTTCAGTCTCTCTGATCTAGTTTCGTCCATTTTGAGATGCATCTCTTTCCTCTGGTCGATAAGTTCCCAGGGTTCCTGACTGATCCAGGGTTTGGCTTTCTTCTTCTTGTGCCCCAGCACCTCTTTTGCAGTATCATTGTCTGCTTCCTCCATCCTGGCATTAAGTGTTTCAAAAGAATCACTGTCTTCTTGCAGGTCTGATACTTCCACGTCTTGCGCTTGTTACTTGTTGCTCAGTTTCAGGCAGAAACGTCACCTGATTTCTTTTTTCTTAAGTTAATCGATGTCGTACCTAGTCCAGTTTTGTTTATTCTTTGGTACTCTCTTCAGTTTCAATCTGATGGTGGTCTTCACCAGGTAGTGGTCCCTGCCTATATCTGCACCTCTGTAGGCTCTGGTGTCTAGGATTGATAATCTGAATTTTCTTCTCATTAGAGTGTGGTCGATTTGGTTGGTTGTGTTACCGTCTGGTGACAGCCATGTCAGTTTGTGGATCATCTTGTGTAAGAAGAGTGTTCCTGTGTTCAACTAGTTTATTCAAGGTACAAAATTTCCAGAGTTTCTATTTGATTCCGTTCTCTTGTACCATGACTTACCATGACTTCATAATGGGGCTCTGGGTAACTGTCAACTTTGGCATTAAAGTATCCTGTTATGACAAGCATGTCATGTTTATGTGTTTGTTCCACGGTCTCAGTGAGCGTTTCAAAAAAGTTGTCTTTGTCAGCATCATCAGCCTCATTGGTTGGTGAGTACGCATGGATAACTGTCAGCTTGATGTGTTTAGAGAAGAATCTTGCTAAAATAATCCTCTAGCTGACTGGCAACCAGTCTATGAGTGCTTCAGTTGCACTTTTCGACTTTTCGATGTGGACCTCATCGTCTCTACCTGAGTACAGGACGGTCTCGCCAGTAGTGTGCTTTGTCTTCCCGGACCAGTCTATCTACTGTCACTGATCGCTAGAATTTTGATCTGTACTTTATACATCTCCCTGGCGATCTAAACGGCGATCTAAACGGCTTTCACTCAAGCGCCTCATATTTCCTTTCCTTTCGAGGTTAGGAACCATTAGTTTAGAATCAGAGTTTTCCTTCTCCTGGAAAGTTTTACAGCTCTCCAGCTGGACCAGTCTACTCTGCGACTCCTCTCGAGTGAGGATGTGGAGAACTAGTTTTGATATCGCACCGGTCACTCGCGCCCGTACCGCTTCTGTCATGACTGATGTCATGTCAACCGTGCCCCATGTCCCCGAAGGAGCACGCACATTAAAATGGCGTAGAGATGCGCCAAGGAGTTCACTCCCACCTAAGGGACGCACTAAGGCACATGATGATGAGATATATCAGGAGGGCAGGCTTTATACCTACTTTTGTATTAAAATTTTCCTTTGGGAAACAAGCATTTTTATCTTTACAATGGATTTTGTTCCATAAAATAAACCTGGATATATATATATATATATATATATATATATATAAATTATTAGTTTTAATTTTTATAGATAGTAAACGTTTGAGAATGATTTTGTAATATATCTAAGAATAATTGGAAGAAACTGATGAAACTTAGGTGGTTCTGTAGGGAGGGTGCAATCTGTTTCTAACTAGAATGAACAAGTTTGTTCCATTTATAAACCTTTGTTTCGTTTATGTGCTATGCCTATGGTAAGGGTAGGGGATCGTGGCTTTACACATATCTTCTCCAAACAATCTATACAGACCATGGATGTTCATTCAACCTTTAAATTCAGGGTAAGATCTGATTTTTGAAACTTTTGATACCACAAACGTTTCCTATCAAGTATATAAAATAGCTTCAAAGAAAGGATCATTTGCTTAGCAAATAAAATTGAACAAGGAACCTGGAATAAAAAAGATGGAAAAAGCAGTCAGCCAAGCGTTTTAATTATTCTTTGAGGCTTGATCATAGAAAATAACGAATGCATAGTCCTACAGCAACGAAAGCTACGGTATATGTAAGTTTATTACGCTATTTATTTGGGTTTGGTCCTACTAAATATGTGAAAAATCGAGTTCAAAATATGCCCTACCTCATTGAATTTTATACTTCAGTCTTCATGTGATATTCCAATTCCACAACAAATTTTTGTTTCTCTTTAGCCTTAACTAGAGGAATTTTCACTCTCAATGTATCATATTTCAATAGCAGATAGTTTCTGGATTCCCTAATCCTATGGTTCATATTCTCATTTCCTCAGTGCCCGCTTACGAAAAATCCACACGTTATAGCGTGTGAAAAACTTTTCTTGTGACAGACTGCATGGTAAGGCCAAACGTGAGTGGCTTGCCAGGGAAAAAAACCCATCGCGCTACCAACTTGAAAGGTAAAGCAGACTACTGCGGCCCATGCCATTATACGAAGTAGCTTATAACACCCATAGATGCACCCTAGAAAAATAAGTGACTATCTACGAAGATGGCTTAAAGTACACAGAAAGGTCTTCAATGCGGCATTGTATAGTACAAGTTGTGCAAATCTAGAATCCTCCTTACGTTACTGACTAAGTGGTACAGCCAGTATTAGGGTTAGAGCTTATAAAGCTGAGAAGAAGCTCGTGTAAATATACCAGAGATAGTGGTTTTAATGTAACTTTTGATTAAAAATTGAGATAAGAAACGCAGTGAAGAGGCATAAAGTATTATGTAGCAGAAACACACTATTGGTACAGTAGAATAGCCAGATAAAACAGTAGACGGCAGCATCTTGTTGCATTGTGAGGGTGTAGATTACAAAGGTTAACAAAGGGGAAGCGGGGAAGGTCTGAACAATGAAAATGCAAATACCATCTTCCTTTTTTTAATCCTTCTTTAATGTATTTACGNTGAGTATCTGATCCCACCCAACGATGCACCCTAGAAAAATAAGTGACTATCTACGAAGATGGCTTAAAGTACACAGAAAGGTCTTCAATGCGGCATTGTATAGTACAAGTTGTGCAAATCTAGAATCCTCCTTACGTTACTGACTAAGTGGTACAGCCAGTATTAGGGTTAGAGCTTATAAAGCCGAGAAGAAGCTCGTGTAAATATACCAGAGATAGTGGTTTTAATGTAACTTTTGATTAAAAATTGAGATAAGAAACGCAGTGAAGAGGCATAAAGTATTATGTAGCAGAAACACACTATTGGTACAGTAGAATAGCCAGATAAAACAGTAGACGGCAGCATCTTGTTGCATTGTGAGGGTGTAGATTACAAAGGTTAACAAAGGGGAAGCGGGGAAGGTCTGAACAATGAAAATGCAAATACCATCTTCCTTTTTTTAATCCTTCTTTAATGTATTTACGCCTTCAGATAAATTGTTCGAATGAGATTTCACAGATAACCAAAAAACTTTGTAACAAACTCGCTAGTCTTACTGTTATCATGCCTCGTCAACCTGAGAAATAGAGAAACAATTGGTAATATGAGCAACTTCGTGGGATTATTATTGCTGAACATGTAAATAGTTCGAAAAGAGAAAATAGACAGGTAATGGTTTCATCATTTTTACCAATAATAAAGATGTCAAGTTAAAGAACAACACCGGATAACGTGCAATCAATAACTGGGCAATCTAGTCAGCTGTGAAGAGCACTTGGTCGGCAGTCCACGAGAAGATATCTGTTACATTCAGGGACTGGGTTTAGAGCTGTGGGAAAAGAAAGGCCGGAAGAAGAACGTATGTCCCACGCTAGTAATAATAAGCTTTAAAGGGTTTCTAGATGAGTCACATTGGCATTTTAAAAATAAAATAGAAATCACAGAAAAGGTTAGAGACAAGAATATTGACTATGAGAAACCTATTTAGTCTTATACGTTGACGGGCAGACCTGATCTTTTAGGTGCCTCATCTATAGGGTAAGTTGTGCAAACAAGAATAGCATCCATCGAAAAAGACATTCACCTGCCAATGAATATACTTGCTTCTTAAACTTTTAGATGGGCGGGCACCCTCGTAAATATTCTTTCAATTTAAAAAATATTTTAAGCAAATTAAAGCAAGAAAACTGAAATCATGGAAAAACGGACCGATAAAAAGCATACTGAAGTTCACCGAGTTTGATTTATAGAAATTTAAATACTTACTTGGTTCCTTTTCCACCTTTACGTCGACATGACAACACTGTTTATTTAAAGAAGATATAAAAATGAGTAAATAGGAAGAAATTGTGAAAGAGACAAAATCAAAATTATTCAAAACAATTACTCGGTTAATTTTGCTCTGGGACCCCATGCTTTGACTCTCAGATGAGCAGCATTAAGGGGCCATAATGAAAATAAGGTCTTCATGATCTGTATTATGCTACCCCTGCCACCGTTTCTCTAGATTACCATCCCGCCTGTTTGTTTCGTTCTTTTTTGTATTTTGGATAACATCATGTATTAGGTTTTTAACATTTACCTTTGAACATTTGTATTTTTTTTGTTAGTGGCGAATAAATACATACATACATAGCTTTGTGTAAAAAACGTCAAATAGTTCTTAAATAAAAAACCTTATTTTATGTCTCAGAAATAGTTTTATTTCAAGCTTTTTGGGTAAACAATTTATTTCTGTCAAAGCTTGTACACCACGTGCAGCTTCCGAGGAGTATATCTCAAAACGAGTTTTTTAGTTTTAACGTAATTTTTCCCCAGCAATTGGGGCTCAGACGGTGCCCTTCACAGGGACTTTGATTTGGCAGTGAGGAATTTCTTGGCCGGATGCCCTTCCTGACGCCAACCGATGGCTTTTTCTTTTCGCAAAGTTCTAAATTCTCCTCGACAGCTCGGGGAATCGAACCCGGAACTCTTGGTTACTGTGCAGTGCACTAACCATTAAGCCACGGCTTCTATGTATATCTCAAAACGAGTATCATCTAATAAAGACAAATACATATCTGTTGTTTCTTTTAAAAATCCCAGTGGAGAATAGTTACATAATGCAGAGAATAGTTACATAATGCATTTCATCATTTATGATAAAATATGGTGAAAAAATACTGGTGGCGAGGAAATTATTTATTATTATTACTATCATTATTATTATCATTATCATTAAGTTAAAAATATATTTCAATATTTCTG
>RDPX01000225.1:1168535-1192613 GCA_003991215.1 Morbakka virulenta
GTGAAAAAGATTCAAACTGTTGTGACATATTGCTTGAATTTTTGAATCACAACAATGTGAAGAACAAACTGTAATTACCACCAGCGGGATTGATGTAACATACACATGTGAAGAGAGAGAGAGAGAGAGAGAGAGAGAGAGAGAGAGAGAGAGAGAGGAGTAGATGTACACAGTTTGTCTACTCTCTCTCTCTCTCTTTTCTGCAAGCTTAATAACCTTGACAGAAGCAAATACGACAGCAAATACTCTTAAAAGTATTCAGTTGATTGTACTACCATTTATATGTCATCGGGGTGTCTGACAATTGTAATGCCGTAACTCCAAATGGATTCCTGTTTTTCGTCATCCAACTTTTCCAAGATAAGGTCACTATAATTCTTAAAGATATCTGGTGACCTAAAACACTCATGTTTAATTTTGGTGTACTTTCTGAGCTAATTGTCAAAATGTATGCTTGCTGTTTTATTCTGGTATAATTTCTAGATTAGACTAAGTTCTTTCACAATTCAAGTAAAGCACTTACAGCTCCTGAGATGTATAATTGAAAATTGACAAAACCCCGAAATTTTACGTTTGTTAAGCTTTATCAGAAACTACCTGATCCAAAATCGTCAAAAGTACTTGAAAGATATTTCTCCTGCTTTCGTCTCATTGCTACTAGCTTTGAATTTTATGCATTTTACACCTTTTTCTTGTAAAACTCTTAGTCTCCCAAAATATCTTATTTCAGGATGCTGCTATTTGAACCTTACCTGTTAGCCTGTTCTTAAGTCATGCAGTTATTGTTAATCATGCTTTACCAGGGCTTTTCCGAAAATATGTTGCGCGTTGTGATACAATTGGGCGTTTCTCTTTCGTTTTTTTAATCCCTAAATAATATAATTCCTACCTTTGAAAACCCAATGGGGACTAAGAAAGTAAAAACATTGTGAGTGAAAATAACAAAAAGTCAACATTAAGGAATAGTAAGGTGCTACCATCTTCTTCCTTTCTTTCGGGTGGTATACGCTGCCAGGGAGGTATCTCCGTTGTTTTGTTTTCAGGAATGTTATCCTTGCGACAAAATACTCCTCCACGTCTATTAAAAAAATCCAAAAAAAAATCAGGTTAACACAAAAAGTACGACTTAGTTCTTGGGTTAATAAGTTGCCAGTGAATATTAGCTTGAGACATTATTTTAAGTTGAACTGATTCACCATGGAATTTCCAACATAATAAAATTTCAATTTACTGCATATGTTGAGAGCCAGCCCTATAAAAAAAATATACATTAAATAAAGTTATCGTTTCTTCCTGTTACTGGGTGTCTACAAAAGAGAAAAAAACCACGAAGAGAATAAAGCTCATTTTCACATCATCAAATACATCAACATCATTTTCACATCGTCAAATACACATATTTCTTTTTGTATTCTTACCTCGACATAATCAAAATAGCAACTTTTTTACAAAGGGGCAGACTTTTACTGAATATACTTTTTACTAGCCTCACTTTTCTAAAGGCGTCCGTTTTTGTAAAATGTAATACGCTAGTTGGTTTTTAGCCTTCTTCATCAGAGCTTGGCATGTTTTTCTGAGGAAGTTAAAATATGAGCTGCTCTTAGGTAATGCTGTCAAAATGTTCTAGTTAACCTTAGGCCGGTGACACAGGGAAAGACATAGTCAGATATGGACAAGGTGCTTCAAGTCGTCTGGTTTAGTGGATGTTTCATTGTACATCAGATGATATGAGTTTTTTAAATGAATTTCTTGACAAATGGTCTCCCCTGATGCAGGTTAAACAGAACGATGCAAAATTGCTTCTTGGTGAAACACAACTTTACTCTTGATCTTCGTCAGCTCAAGGTTTTCACCTTTTGTAAATGCGAGACGCTTCGATTATACCTCAGCAGTTCTTTTTCTTGGGCCTTCTGCACGTTAACTAATCAAAATTTGACTCATTATTCAGATGTGATAAAACTGTCGGAGTACTCAAGCCTGTAACTTTTCTTCCTTTTTTACAGGGGCTGGTCATTTGATTTTGAACTGAGGGGTCTAAAAAGTGAAGACGTTTTCCTCTGTCTCCCTAACCTTGTTGCATCAATTTTTTTGCTGATGCTGCTTCTACTAAGACGGGGGTCACCTGTGTATGTATAATAAACATAAGGGTTACGCTTGGTAAAAATTTACCGTAATTAAAATCTTTATTCAGCAAAAAGGAAAAGTGGGGACATGGAACCCTGATCCCTGCAGCGGGCTCTTATGCTAGAATTTGACGCATGGTATGTATCAATGGGTTTCTTTCGTTACATGCTCTTGTTCTGCACTGAAAGTACTAGAATGCACTCTTTTTTTCAAAGGCCATAAAATATCGGCAATTGACAACAAAGAATAAAAAAGCTTGAACATAATTTTTTGGCGGTTTGATTTTCACAGTAATTTTCGTCACAAAAAGTCGTAAGTTTGGCCAATGGAGTTTTTGTACTTTATGAGGTTTTGCCCATTTCTAGAAATCCAATTATTTCATACCACTTACGATAAATATACTGATTAAAAAGCTATGGGTGCCGATATACGACCACAAAATATTGCGTAGACAGTAACTGAAGGAATCACATTACATCGCACATGATGAATACTCCTGAGCGACGTTAAGTCTCGGACAAGGAAATTGCATTGGCATCCGTCTGTCTTGGAAGACAATGGAATTCCGCGCCATTTTCCAGTCTGTTGTGGAGTTGCAGCGCCTGCTGTGATTGTGCAGTCCAATCCTTGATCGGCAGCTTCTGTCGCAGTTGCTGCAGGTGAAAATCCCGCCTGGCTCAGTTGGTGTTATTGGTGCCCTATGCTCTTGAAAACGTTTGACAATTATCTGTGTAGTGGACACGTTTGTTACAATACGTTGTTTTTGAAAAAACGAGTTTTGGCTCATTTTATAATAGTTTCTTAAATTCCCAATAATATCTAAACGCCATCTTTTCGTGTAGAACAAATATTGTAATTTATGTTTTATTACTTCATTTGAGCGATCCTCAGTCTCTTATTCAACAAGAGGATGAGCTTGTTGCATCACAAACATTCAACTATATTCCATTCCATGTCCAATATTTGCTGACTCTAAATTTGGTTCTGAAGTTACATAGCAAGTTGCTAAGTAACAAATAGTATTGAGATAGGTATTTGAATTTAAGTGTCCTCAAGTATTATTAATTAACATTCATTTATTTTTTGCTAGCCATTTTGAAAATACCATCATAACCTATCGTACAAACAAACCTCCGTTTGGTATGTCCTATTTTGACAAACTAGGGAAAAGCTAAGAGTTTCTTGTCTTGCCCAAAATTCACCAAAGTAAACTTAATTTGCCTACGTGACAAAGGTAAAGGCAGCAGCATACATCTTTATTTCCCACCGTGTCAAAAATAGTCTGTCCAATGTATAAAATGTAACATCTACTTATTGCTCTCAGTCTCAGTGTATGGGTTGACGCATAACTTTGTTAATGTAAAATGATTATTTAATAATATAAATGGAAAGGTTTTCGAATTGTAGAAAAGTCATATGATTGCAAAAAGGATCTGGTGAAGGACAATTGCTGATAATACAGGTCGTACAGCTTGTAGCCATAAGCTTTGTTTCGAATCCATTTCAGAGCAAAGTAATTATTATAGAAAAGCAAATCAATACTGAAGAGGACGATAATTAAGGGGAACAACATCCATTGAAGACTTTAGGATTGCTCAATTGGAAAGTAAATTCATTAACGTAAAAAAATCCCAGATAAATTGATAAATGCCTTTTGGTCGAGTGTAGGCATTAAGATGCAGATTACAAAACAAATTGGACAAAAGAGCTGTTTGCCATCACAGAAATTCAAAACACTACACCCCCTTCGTACAAGATAGCAGACATGAATGCTGAAGAAATTCAAGGCTCATTCTACAAACCAGGGCTTCAGTTATCAAAGCAGGAGGTTTATAGAATTGAAAAAGATTATCAAACGCCGACAGAAAAATGGTTAAAAGCAAATATATGTAAAGTGGGAAGGATATGATCCAGGGTTTAACTTATGGATTGATTTTGGTGATGTTGTTTAAAGTATTTATAATGTATTACTTTTGTCGAGTAATAGATTACATGTTTTTCTTATTCATACAATGGCGTAGCACTCGGTCCGTGTGGTTTGAATATGTTTCGTGTCCTTTCTCAAACACTTTTCCACGATTAATCAGATGGTTTTTTGTTTTTTCATCTAATTCAATCATCTTCTTTTTAGAACCAGACTGGATTTCACTTTTCATCTTATGATACTTTGTGACTTCATTTACAACAAGCTGGACTTCTTTATGTAATATCATTTCGTTCTTCAAGGCTGCACTCACTAAACTCGCGATTGAATTTAGTTTACTTTCTGACAATACTATAATCTGATTGTGTTTGTGAGTATTTGTTCTGTGCTTTCTTATAGAAATCTTTGTGCCACCACTTTTTATAGCACAAGCAGATGCAACACCCATTATGATAGGTACAGCTGGAGTACCAACTATAGAAGCTAATAAATCAGTGCTGATACCATCAAGTATTACTGCTGTTACCATCGCTCCACTATCTACACCGTCAAATACATTTACCTTTCATTGATATTTTTAACAGGAGCTTTTTGAGTGTCTATTTCGTTTACAACCTCATCGTTTAATTGCACAATTTGTTGCATCCAAAAGTTGGATGTTGTATCTAACGTCGGGTACAAATTACCTTCTGGATACTTATGAACTTTTTCTGATATGTTTATATGTATGAGATTTTATTTTTCCCCGTACAGCATACACAGGTGCCAACTAGTCTCTTTAGCTGGCGTGACAATCATTTCTTTATGGTCTTCTCCAAGAAAGGTCACTACTAACTTTGAATCATCAATAATATCCCACTTGAGTTTGTGTGCGTATCTAGGAGATGTTCAAAACTTTAACTCCAGTGGGATCAATATCAGTGTTTGGGCAGTTTCGTTATCACAAACTTTAAGAGCTGAAGCATATACAAACCTGAAATTCTCGACACTACGTTTTAACTCATATTTCTGGTTAAAGTAGACTATACCTTTCCAATCAATTTCATAGGTGCTAAACTGATGCGTGTTGACATTGATTGAGTTCCTTTATTGGGTTGAATAATCACAAACCCAGGGTTGCCTGTTGGTACTGAATCTCTTTTATCTTCTTTTGGTCCCTGCAACCATCTTTTACCTTAAGGCCCATCAAACCCTTTTGGACCCATTGGAGATGTTAGAAAAATCTTGTTGGGTTCATATTTTAATTTGCTCTTTGTTTCAAACACTCTCATAGTCTTAAAACCTGGTCCTAAGAACTCTGTAGTCATTGTTACATGTCCAATTGCTATAGGAAACTGAATCATTGTAGGCTTTTCTTTGCGCTTATCTATTGCTGATGCAGGAATAATTGTTGTGCTATATATTTGATCATAGTTATATCCAGTAACAAAATCAATATTGACCAATAGATTTAGTAAATCTTCAGCTGTTTTTAAGGTATATGATTGTCATGGAGAGAGTGACCACTCGAGTAACTATTCCCATTTGACAGAGTTACTCGGTGGTCCTTACGGTTCCTGAGGTCCTTGGGGTCCTCGTTTTTTATTTCTTGTGCCATTTTCTCCTAACAAAGTAGGAATCGTCTTTTTTTAATACCAATTACACTGGTCAACAATAAATTTGTTGTCTGCGTTTTTTCAGCTGATTTAGGACGAGTCTGATGCGCGAAATGCAAAAATCACATTGGTTTTGCTTAATCAGGTCACGTTTTTGAGCTATGGCCAGATGTCTTTTTTTTACGTTTTTGTTCACATGTCCGCATCTGTGGAGCATTTTAGAAGAAGTTGGTGGGCGAAAAATGCCATGTCGATTAATTGTTTTGTTTGGAAATGATGACTTTAATGACAAGAAGTATTCAGGTCCAGTAGTTCTGGGTTATTATGTTGGAAAGGGATCAGTTTGAAGTCATAATACCTCGAAATTTTCCAAAAATTGGAGCAGCAAAGCATTTAGTTGGTGGATCAAAACTAAGTTTATGGGGCAGCCGCCCCACGAATGTATAGGAAATTCCACCAGCGCATGTACGGGTGTTTTCGCTTCATATGTGTTGCGGAATATTTGCGTTGTCGTGCTGGTGGCGCCAAATACGGAACGCGGTGAGCTGCGGTGGTTGTGAACAGTGGAAGTGGGAGCTAAACGTGAAGCTGCTGGTTGTAATTTTGTGATGTGATACAAAAAAGTTGTGTTTCTTGAAAAATGAACTATGAAGAATGTACAATACCTGCATGCGCCAACGTATGACTAATTTGTACCTATTTTTGTTTTGCAGGTGAACGAGATGGTTTCGGCCAGAAGATCGTGCGGAAATAAACCCGACATGTTCTGCTGGATATGTGGAGAATACACCATTACTCCTAATAGGATGTCAGTCACAGGTTTCATAAGGCGGCTTACCATGCTTATTTTGGTATCAAACTTACTGACCAGGATAAAGCTTGGGCGCCACACATAGTGTGCAAGGCATACACCGATACTCTACGTGGGTGGACCAATGGCAAGGTCAAAGGTATATCTACCAATAACATGAAAAACCATGACAAGTATATCGACTTAGAGAACTAACCAGAACAATCACTCAATAGGTTTGCAGGGTGAGAATTAAACGTTTGACTAAATGACAAGGAGAGAAAATAAAAATAATATTTCATATACAAAAATAACATGAGTTTTATAAAATATAATGTAAACATCTCGAAACCGCAAGAGGATAAGCTGCGTAATGCAATTTATACTAAAAAGGCTGTTCATCTCAGATGATTTGCATGGTGAACATATGCTGTTGTTAACCCAATCCCAGATAAACCAAATTGAAAAAGCAAAGGCACTAAACAAAAGTGTTACTTTAAATTTATCAGGTAAACAAATCAAGGCTAATCTCACATTTGAAGGTAGGTTTCTTAGTTTATTGGCTAAATTGGCATCAAGAGCACTATCTTTTCGTCCTAAAACCATTCTACCTGGATTGGCTACAGGGTGGATATCTGGTGGAGTTGAAAAAGCAATAGTTGGTTCTGGATTAGAAAATAAGGATGGGTTATTTTTCTGCAGAAAAACAGTGAATGTACTGAAGGAACGTACACTGATCAAGCTCTGTTTTCAAATCATAGCGCATACAGAGTACAATATGCTGATGGTTTATTTGTGAAAAGTGATAGCACCATGTGTGAAAAGGTTCAATCTTGGGTCAAATTCCCACTATCGGTGTACTTTTTTAATTCTTGAGGCTTTAAAACAAACAAAGAAAAATTTTGACTGTATTTTAGTGTGTATTCAAATGTTTAAAGAGTACTCCATTGAAAAGTGTTTGACCCATTTGTTCATATGCAGTGATTGTTGGTTTTTACTGTCAATAAGTGCTTCTATTTTAATGTCTGATTGACTTGAAATAATCCAAACAAGTAACTGGATTTAAGTACCCGAAGTGTATAACAACGGCCAAGTGGAAATACTAAAATGCAAAATTCCATTTTGGTTTGCTGGTTACTATGGACTTTTGGTAGGCAAAGAATGCGATTTTGTAAACAATTTTAGTAAGCAGCTCTTGTATAAAAGAAAGGAATGCAAATATAAATACACGTATTAAGACGACAATGAATGTGTGAAATTTTGTGAAGGTTGTGGTGAAATTCTTGATAGGTCTCAAAATATATTCAACATTAAAAACCATGAAAACTACAATTCTGACAAACAAACACGACACTTTACACGAAGATATTTTTTTAAAAAGCTGACCGATCTTAATGTTCCACTTGAGTATGATGAGTCGTGTTTAATGGGGGATGTCAAATTACAAGATGTTTAAAAGCCTTTGTGTGTGTGTTGGGGGGGGGGAGAAGATGTGAGAATGAGGGGAACTGTAAGATAATCTCAATGTTTATTATAAACTTGACAACTTGTTATAGCATTGGGGTATTGTGAACACTGAAATAAAATCGTTTGGGACATACCGTATCAAAGTTGAATATGACAGAATTATGAAACAAGTATGGGAAAAACAAAATTGTCCTTGGATTGATTAGTAATAGACAACAGATTATGACAAAGAGTATGTTAACAAAAGACTTCAGTCAAACATTGATGAGATTTATGAAAGCTGTGATAATTCCTTCCAAACTGACATTAACTTTTATATAACATAACGAACAGTTATATAATTTTATGTTCGAAGTCACTAAATGAAGCACCAATAAATAACATAATGAAAATACTTTCTGTCAGAGTTCGTTTTTGAATGCCTTAATCCCTTTGGTGTGATAAAAGCTGTTCCATTTCCATCCATCTTTTTTTAAACAACACAAAACCGAGCTAGAAGCCACGTCTTACGCATATTCCCCTTGCTGTCTTCCAAGCATACATTTGCCTTCACTCTACCATACTCATTTTCATGGAATTAACTGTGACTTTTCAAAAATAATTTTCTGTGGATTTTTTCTCCAGTTTCTGATAGATAGTGCTGTTTCTTTTATACGCTTATTTCTTGCTTCTTTTTCAATTGTTACAAATTTCATTGCTTTTTCATGTGGACTTTTATTCTCCTTAAATCACTTTCATTAAAATATTAAAATGACCTGGTGTTTAAAAATCTATTTACGTTTAAATAACTTGAGACAAAATAAAACACTCAAGAAAATGGATAATTCGAAATCATCAGAGAAATCTACAATGCCTTGCTTTGCGCTTTACAAAGATATGCTGATACAAGAGATTATGATAATGAGTAGGATGAGAAAAGACTTCAAAACTATGGATAAAATTGAAAAACTCTTGTGATAACTACTCATGGGTTCAAAACCTTGCAGAGTAAACAGCACTAAGTCAGGCATTTGAAAGTAGCTGACTGGACCTTCTCATGCTACTCACCGGGGCTGCCTGAACGTGTCTGAACGTGTTTGGTAATCTTGTGTTTGTTCAGAAAGAAAATATTCAAATAATTAACCCAAATCAAAATTACTTGTTAATTTCAGAGACTTCAACCATTGTTGTGGATAGGAAACAAGTAAGTATGGTTGTGGGTGGGATAATACCCTTATGGACGAAATTCAAAGTTTTAGCTTACCCTTTTATATGACCTTGTTTTAACCATGTTATGCATTTTTGAAGTTTTATGGTTGGCGTGATCGTATTGTGTATGACGCTCCAAAAATCTAGACATATATCACCCTCAGTAAAGATCACATAGAGGTCACAATAAAGGCTAACCACTACCCAGATTAAATATTCAAACAACCACACCCAGCCGGATATATGTCTACATTTTCATCCTTCTAGTAGGAGTATCTACCAATCATCGTTAGTTTTCATAAATCCAGACATGGCACCCGTCACATACTACTTGTGATAGCTACCAGAATAGTAGAATTGCAAGAGCTATGTTGCTACACACTGCCAGAATCCTCTGACGAATGCTTGAGATTTGAAAAAACTTGTTGTTACCAAAGCTCAAGAACATAAATCCACTGACCAATTTGAAAAAAAGCAACATCATTTAAAATCAGTGTCTAACAGAGAGATAATGGAAGCCTTGATCTGTACTGCTCAAGAGCAAGCGCTAAGAACTGATTATAGCAAGCACAAAGTTGATTATACAGCAGAAAGTGATAAATGCAGGATTTGAGGTGAAAAAGGAGAGACTTTATGGCATATCAAAAGTCAATGCACATATCTTTCACCAAAGGAATATGAGGCGTCAGAACAAACTGGCGAAGATAATACACTGGGCTCTCTGTGGAACGTGTGACCTTCGAAAAGATGACAAATGGTATGACTATAAACCTGAAGGTGTTACAGAGTAAGAAAGCACAAAATTTCTATAGTATTTTATGATTCAGTGTAATTATGAGATAGAACACAGGAAACCTGAAATTGTCTTGATAGAGAAAGAAAGGGAACGTTGGATCATCATTTATATTGCATGTCCGCTGGACAATAAGGTATGTGAAAAAGAGGATATGAAGGATAGATATGACAGATTAACATTTTAGGTAAAGAAGTTATGATCTATGAAAAAGTTGGCTGTTAGATCAATAATAGTTGGTATTTTGGGGAAAGTGAGTAAAGGCTTTGAGAACTTTATTAAACAACTAAGGTTTACCATACAGTTGGAACACTTGCAGAAAGCAGCACTACTTGTAACAACTTAAATACTTGGAAGGTGCTTGAACAATAAAAGTGCTATTTCAGCTAACAGTCAGTCAGTAGCTAACATTGTGATGTTACATCTTCAGCTGAACAAGAAATGAGCGGAGAAAAGAAAAGACATAATAAAATTACTGATAGTAATACCTCGAAACAAAGTTAAGTGGATTGTACGGTAGCTTTTATGTTTTGTGTCGACATCTGCCGAAACATTTGAGACTTCTTGTAAACACTATCTCTTACCTTGGTTTCAATAGGCCCAGAAACTGATGCTTTGCACTTTGGATGCTCTTAATCTTAATCATTCCACTGTTGTCACCAGCATCACCAGAGCATCCAGGTGTGTTTTGTAAAAACTCGTCCCAGTTTTCCAGCTTGTGACGAAGATTTGTTGTTTTGGCTGCAATTGATCCTAATCTCCTAGAGTAGCAATAAAATAGAGAGAGAGAGAAATTATTTCATGTGAAATCTCCTGTCATCGGATTTCATAAAAATGATAAAAATAAAAATGTTATTTTTATCGCCTAGATTACAGTTTCTAACACTGTACCCCTCAAATCCACCGCTTTTTAACTGAAAAGAGAAGTTAATGAGTTTTGCTTTAGAAGAATTGAATCTTTTTATAAATAATTTCCTGATTAAAACCCTGTTTTACTTTTATTGTATAATTTAATTGTTTAATATACATAGGTCAAGTTTGAGCAAAGTGACCTCCAGTCTTTCTTTTGAAGTCCACTTGCAAAGCCCTTTTTAGAGCATAAGCTTTTCATCACCATCGCCATCATCATCATCATTATTATTAACATAGTCATTTTACCAATATCATAACCACTGTCACAATCGTAATCCTGTGTGAATTATGGATTCCTCAACTTTTTGAATTATTTCAAAATAGAAATAAAACACCAATCAGAATTAAAAAGACTTGAAAATCTAATTTACGCAGAGAAACTAAATAATTCTGCACTGAAAATTTAACATTTTTTCGCCAAGTGCCTTTGCTAATTGTACGCAATTGTGAACATTACAAATAAACAATTAACATAATGATAAAAGAATGAATAAAATGTTGCATTCATAAAGAAAATGATGAACATAAGCAACAGCTGCATATTTTATAGTTGCCTAGTAAAAATGCAAAGGTCATGGCAAGAGATTTGCAGCCAGCTTGTTAGAACATGGATTCATTACCTTTAAACTAAACAACATTTACCTTGGCTTGGCTGGAGGACATAATGTTTCTTGTTTGCCGTTCACTTCACATGGTGGCACTGCACTTCTGCTACTTTGATTACTTCTCTCTTCATAAATAATGGAGGGACCAATTGGTAATCTTGGCGAGCCCAATGAAGAATGTTTGTCTCCTGGTGAAACATCATTAAGCAAATAGTGTGTTTTTGTAGGTAGGTTTAGAAAAAACGCTGCAACGGTTAGTCGGCGTGCCATTCTGGACAAAGCGTTTGGTTGATAATGTCTCACTTGATTGCTGTTGCATTCTTTAAGTAAGTTCTTTACAGTTTCTTGGTGCAGTGGGACCTGAAGTAAAACAAACTTTCTGTTAAATAATACCAATGAACAATTATCATTTTTATTTTTGATATTAATGTCATTGTTTATACAAAGAGGTCACATACCATCTGATGATGGATTTAAAAAAAACCTACATTTATTGCCCAAAAACACATAATGTGAGGTGAAAGTCACCCCTCCTACAAGAACATACAACTGGATATCCTTATTTATACACTACCCATTGGGAGATGGAACATAAGGAGGGAATTTGGTATCAGTTTTAGTCCACAAGAAAAAAAGACTTGTTTTACAATGAAAGTGGTGATATTCTGTAGGGAATATTAATTCATTGAAGCAGGTAAGGAAACAATTACTTAAGTACACTTAAAGTAAACGACATTAAAGATATCAAAATGATGACAAGAATAAGATCAGAATATTCCAGGTGAGTTAAAAAGATCTCAAAATCTCATCTGAGCAGAAGAAACTTCATAACGAGTAACAAATTTCAAGCTGTCCTGATTGTAAGGTATGGTGCTAGAATCATCAGATTGACTGGAGAGGAACTGAATGATTTGGAAAGAAGAACAAGAATGCTGATGACATTCTATTGTATGTAGAATAAAAAAGAGGACGTTAGTACGTTGTATCTAAAGAGAGCAAAAGATTAATTGGTAAGAAAATTCAGCTTGCTAGATTATATATATTTAAAAAATCTGTTTGTATAATTTAACTTTATAAAAGGAGGAAAAGATGTTAAAAGTTGTTGAGAAGAAGCAATTCTTCCTTTTAGGAAAACGAAGGAAAAGGTATTGGAAAGCAGATGGGAAACAGGAAACTTGGGAAAGAAAAAACCTACAAAATGTGTTTATCAAAAGTACAGTAGTTTAGAAATGAGAAAACATGGAATTGGTTGAGAAAGGGAGATTTAAAGAAAAGCAGAGGGGTGATTGTATTGCGAGCTGAAGGACAATCTATCTAAACAAGGATAATTAGATGCTATATTGACAAATAAAACATCTTTCACTTGCTTAGACTTCAACACGAGGAAGAAAAAACAGAACCCCATTTAGTATATTAATTTACAAATCTCTACATGACATAGTACAGACTTACAGACATCAACACATGACAAAATGCTCCTGTCATTTATTGACAACTTAGCAAAAGTTATAACTTGGAATACATGAAAAAGTGGTATGACCGTCAGCTTCAAAAGGTCAACGATAGTGAAAACCTGAAATTTATTTGAAATATGAAAGTAAAAACCTGTAAAAGCCGGGAGTAATCAAGACCAGATAATTTATTTTTTGAGCAAAGCTCTTCATTCCAAGGGTAATACATTTATCTATGTTAATGGATTTATTATCCACAAGCATTACCAGATGAAACAATTCAAATGGAAGTGTTTCTCTTGCATTTTACTGAGGGTAAGAACAGCTTTTTTAGCAAGTTGAAACCAGGAGAGATGATTAAATATCTGGTCTTAAAAATCATGAGAAGAAAAGCCTTAATTTCGATACCTTTCAGCCTTTAGCAATAAAGGTATTGAAGAACAAATTAAATAGTAAAGGGCTGACATAATCATCTTGAAGAAACTGCATTTGAAAGGAATTATAAGTGCAATAAAATTTTCTCTTACAGCTTGATTTTTATAGTCTATATAAAGGGCATGTATTATGCGAGAGACATTTTCTGGCAAATGTGGAAAAAATACATTAAAAAAAGATTGATCTAAAATAGAAGGGTCATCTTTGTATTGCTTTCGTGTCTACAAACAGTGCAAGACCTGTTTCAAGTTGGAGGGGATGGAACAGATCAGATGAGTTCTCATTCTTTTACTTTTTGGGGTATTTTTTCTGTAATGGTTTAATCAAACTACCACCATTAGTAGCATTTTCATGTTTGTTGTTTATGATCCTATAGTGTTTCTATTGTTGTAGATATTATTTGTTTTCAATATTTAATATTTTGTGAGTTTTTGCAATCTGCTTCAGTCCCACTTAAACAAATATAGCAGCAATCTACTAGTTTTTATAATTTCAAGCCCTTAAAAGATTATTGTTAGAATAGTTTGAGAGAGGGTTCACGTCCGTTGTTAAATATATTTATACTTATATTTATAGGTTAACTTTTTTCAATTTTAGTTTTGAGTTTTTAATTCTACTTATTGTAGTTTTAGAAAGGAAATATTTGTCTCTTTCAGAGTTCAAGTGAATGCTCTATTAACATGAATAAGATCCGCTCTTCTTTCCATTTATTATTCAATATCTAGTTAAAGCAGGTCAGCCTCTTTCTTTTTGTCTTCGATAAGATATCCAATTAAAAGTAGGTATTAATATACATCCCAACAAAAAACATATAACTTATTATTTTCATTATGCGTGTGTGTGTTGAGTTTGAAGGACAGATAGGTAAAGGGATAGATAAATAGATAGATAGATAGATAGATAGATAGATAGATAGATAGATAGATAGATAGATAGATAGATAGATAGATAGGTAGGTAGGTAGGTAGGTAGATAGATAGGTAGGTAGGTAGGTAGGTAGATAGATAGATGGGTGGATAGATAGATGGATGGATGGATGGTTGGATATATATATGTATATATATATATATATATATATAGATATATATAGAGAGAGATAGATGGATAGATAGATAGATGGATGGCTTCGTTGATTGATAATTAAGTCATTAGAACACTTGTCAGGTTAGTACCGGCGGAGAAGTCTGAACCTCCTTTCGATGACGAGACAAANAGATAAATAGATAGATAGATAGGTAAAGGGATAGATAAATAGATAGATAGATAGATAGATAGATAGATAGATAGATAGATAGATAGGTAGGTAGGTAGATAGATAGGTAGGTAGGTAGAGGTAGATAGATAGATGGGTGGATAGATAGATGGATGGATGGATGGTTGGATATATATATGTATATATATATATATATATATATAGATATATATAGAGAGAGATAGATGGATAGATAGATAGATGGATGGCTTCGTTGATTGATAATTAAGTCATTAGAACACTTGTCAGGTTAGTACCGGCGGAGAAGTCTGAACCTCCTTTCGATGACGAGACAAAGGTAAAAGAGTAGCACCAAGACCTGGGCCTATTAAGTTACAAACACGTCTGTGAAACATTGATTAACACCGGCAATAACAACATTCCTGTCAAGTGTAATTCCATGCAGTACGACAGAGATTTTATGACCCGAGGCAAAGAGCTGAATGATATCAAAGATCATTTTAAAAATACCAAAACCTTATTTTAGAAAGGTCCAAGGCAAACACGTATGCAGATGTCTATATTTAGAAATGGTGAGAAAGTTCACTTCAGTACTGTTGCTCTCAAGTAAAAATCTAGAAGTGAACGCAATTGATAACTATAAAATGATTTCCTAGTATACCTTTGTTCGTAAATCTTTAGTCTTCATATTCATAACGCAACAGAACAATTTGTAAAGACACTCAAGTTTAGCCAGAAAGCTACGCTGAAGGCGACACCCAGGATCTCTGAAAACAAAATTAACAAGACAATGTGATTATTGAGCAGTTCTTTCAATACCGTAATTTCAAACAAGAGTGAAGTCAGAAATTAAAAGTAAACACTGTTGAATATTCTTTAAAGTACAATTCCATTTATCGATTTTATTTGATTGCAATTCGTGGCTCATCATGAAATTAGTGAAAACAGAAATACTCTGCAGCTATGATATATTTCCTGACTCTATTTTCCACCAACGTATGCTGCAGAGCAAGAGTTTGTACCAATGGTTTAAGTGAAAGAAATATCTTTCCGTTATTTGATATTTGAGAAAAGTGAAAATATGTGTGCACCAAACTGTGTTTGAACCAGTTTGTATGGATATCATTGCAACATACTTTACTAGCTGAGCTACTGGAGGTACCATTTCAAGCTGATAATTTTGCTATCATATTGTTAACTTGACTGCATCATTCTTTCTCCAGTTTCCTCTCGCTGTGACACATACAGCTTAACCTACTACAGAAAGACTGCTGCTACATCCTCTGATAATTGCCAACAAATTACTTTTCTACTAAAGATGTTTTTACTTTCAATATAGACATGACATAATATTCTGAAGCATTTACCTGAGCTTCCAATCTTTCTCATTTTCTTCACTGTTGTTTTGATTTAAAATCATGACCCTTTCTATTGGATCTAAGATAACCATTTCTTTGACATTGTTTCTTTTGCCTTTTTCAAGTTCTTCTAATTCCTAAAAGTAAATTAATTAGATATTAATAATAAGTATTGTGTGTGTGGGCATCAATAGTAAAAGTTCTAGAAGGTCTACCAAGTGCTTTCTTTTCATTTGTTGGTTACCAAAGAATCAATTCACTTGGCAGTTCCTCTTTGCTTCTATAGCAGTGGCTAGCCTATTTCTGACTTCTATCAAAATTGTTACACTGGTTAGTGGAATGTATCTGTAGACTTCCTTCTTGTTAGGGTTTTGTTTCTATGACATAGCTAGAAATGTTTTTAGCATCCTAGTCATCAGGGTCTTTTCAATGGTCTTCTTCATTGTTGACGAGATTACTCCATAAATTATTTCACTAATCCTTCTGATGATTAAAGGCTTAAGTTAAAGAGAAGGTAGTTCGATTAAGCAGGGGATCTAAAGATTCGAACGAACAAGAGCATTTGTATTCAGAATAGAAAGTGCTAGTAATATAATGCTTTGATGGACTAATTGGAAACATATTTTTTTAGTACACAGTAGGTATGTTTAATAAATGAAAAAAAAAAGAAAGCTGTGGTTTGGCGTTTAGTGCGGTTGCAATGTAACCATAAGAATGTGGGTTCGCTTCCTCGAACAGGAGAAAATAACCCTTTCGAAATCCTTATAAAAGTAAAAGGCATCGGTTGGCTTCAGAAAGGGTTTATCCAAGAAGTTCCTCGCAGCCACAAAAAAATCCTTTATGAAGGACATCACCTAAGTCAACGATCCGGAACAAAAAGACGTTAAAAGCAGACGAAGAAAAAAATAAAATCAAAAATACATGCAGAATAACTACATGAACAATATAAAGGAACTATTAAGATCAAAGAATTTTAAGGAAAGTAAGTTATACAACGATACTAAGAAATTTCCAAATTTGTATTGATCTCCAAACTTTCTTTACTTTTGCCACATGATTAATTAAGATATTAGTATATAATTAGAAACTGATATGAAATTGTGAAAGTGAGTGTTAAAAGACGTCAAACAAAGTGTAGAAAGGCCATTTTAGTTTTCTGGTTTTCATTTCTAGGTATTCATAAACTGGGGAGGTGACGATGTAGAGAAGAAATTTACTTTTGAATGCATAACACTTAGCTACATTAAAGGCTTATTATACATCCCCAATCCTCTCTCCCCTTTTTTCCATTTCTCTCTTTGTGACACTCTTTGTATTCCTCTGCTTACCTATCTATCAATCCATCTATCTATCCATCTATCTATCCATCTATGCATCTATCCATTTATTCATCTATCCATCTATCAATCAATCAATCAATCAATCGATCAATCAATCAATCAATCTATCTATCTATCAATCAATCTATATATATATATATCGGTCAATCTATTTATCGATCCATCCATCTATCAACCAATCAATCAATCGATCAATCAATCAATCAATCAATCTATCTATCTATCTATCTATCTATTTACCTATTTATCTATCCCTTTACCTATCTGTCCTTCAAACTCAGCACACACGCCGCACAATGAAAATAAAAATTCATATGTTTTTTGTTGGGATANCTATCCATCTATCAATCAATCAATCAATCAATCGATCAATCAATCAATCAATCTATCTATCTATCAATCAATCTATATATATATATATCGGTCAATCTATTTATCGATCCATCCATCTATCAACCAATCAATCAATCGATCAATCAATCAATCAATCAATCTATCTATCTATCTATCTATCTATTTACCTATTTATCTATCCCTTTACCTATCTGTCCTTCAAACTCAGCACACACGCCGCACAATGAAAATAAAAATTCATATGTTTTTTGTTGGGATATATATATATATATATATATATATATTAATACCTACTTTTAATTGGATGTCTTTTCTTAGACAAGAAGAAAGAGGCTGTCCTGCTTTAACTAGAGATAATTTTGTAATCGTTTCATTCAGAGTTTCTTTGATGTCTTCTCTCCCATTATCTTTGGATTTACATACACGCTTAGGCATAACAAGATCACTTTTTTCCTTGTTAATATTACCACCAAGGCTCTAGAATTGATAAAAAAACAAACAAAACAAAACAAAAATCTGTCTTAGCAAATTGAAACTTTTTGTAACAGGATGGGAAGTACAGTAAAATGCTTTTATATGCGTACATCTACTTGCCACCACTCTGGTACCAGAAAACAGAATTTTAATACTTGTAAATTTTGCTTTTTCAAATATTTATTTAAAGCAGGGCTTTTCGATGTTTATAGTTAATAATCTGCGTATTTTTCATAATTACTTTAATTATTACCAACAATACATTTTTATGTTAAAAATGTCCATTTAGAAAACCGACTTTTCAACAAGAATGTAGAACCAGTTAGAACTTGAAATTCATAGTCAACATGCTTACAGTTCGCATAAAAATTCCTCCCTTTTTATTATAGATTTTGAAGAAAATGAAATTATCATGGACCTTATCCAACAGTTACAGGGAACAAAATACCTGTTGATGCTTGGATGTTCTTGTGGATATCTCTATGTCTGGTTTGCCAGTGTCAGCTACTTGTCAATAACACAAAATTTCAGTGAAATAATTCATATGGTTTGGTCATGTGGAGAGAATGGACAAGAATGCTTGAGCAAGTAGATGCAGAACAATCAAGGTGACCGGAACCACTGGCAGAGGAAGACCAAAGAAAACATGGGAGGAAGTGATAAGGATGGATCTGAAAGAAAAAGCAGAGACCTGGTGAAGGATAGGATAACTTGGAAGTCAATTTCAAGAAATCGTCCAACACATGCTAGCAAGTAAAATGGACGTTAAACCGAATATGATGATGATGATGATGATGAATTCATACAATTGAAAGAAATAAAATATCTCACTCATTATAGAAGAAATTATTTCATCAAATTAAATCAAGCATTAATAGTAAAAAAGCATTGCTCTAATAATCAGTAACACAATTTAGCATTGGAGGTAGGGGGTTCTACCCTAATGAACCAACCCTGACAATTAGTATTTGTAAGTGATCTTCTGTGTATGCATTGAATACAATCAAAACGAAGAACTTACATCTGTTCCTTGTACTCCTCTACTTTTGATATCTTTTCTTTCACCTTGCTTTGAGTCTTTAAACCTATCTTGTCGCTTCTTTATCTAAAAAGAATAAATTTAATCATTTACTTTCAAGTCGTATCTTTAACTATAATTCATATCAATTTTTTCAAAGGTTTGCAATTTTCTTTCTTTTAACCTCTGTAATTTTCTTGCTATTTTTCTTTTAAAGATATTTTTTCAGTAATATTCAAATATTTTGTCCTTAAAAATCAAGTCTTCTTATGAAATTTCCTATTATGGAAATTATTACTTACATCAAAGGACATTTTTTGACTTTAGACGAAAATACAAAATATATTGACTGTCCAATTTTTCAAAATGTTTATGTTATTCATTACTGTCCCATTAATATTTGTAACAGGAAGATATTTATTGCTATCATACATAATAAGAATATAAAATTTAAAAAAATTTTCTTCTCATTCCAGAACATAGATTCTTTGATCTAATATGATATACTATGATATATGAAATGATATTTCAACAAGTCAGTTAGTCAAAGTTGATAATGATAAAATGGTATTCTTGCCTGGTATGGATTTTTCTTCAGGGAATTTGTAGGAGTGAAAACAAAAATTATAGAAATCTGCGGAAAGAACTGATGTCACAAAAAGTGTTTAAAAGCAAAATTAGATTTTCTGGCACTAACAGAAAGAAGGCTGTTGATTCCTTCCCAGAATAAGAAAAAATTAACTGAGGATTTTTTCCCCCATTTTTCTTTTCTGTCTTTGGGAAATATCCATATTTTATATCTTGTTGTATGATGTGCTTTGAACTAAATTTTTACAAGTTCAAATTAAAGTGAAGTTCCTTATCTATGAAGCTGAAAAATAAAAACACCTCAAAGAACGTCTAGTTATAAAATACTTTTCTCCAATTAAAGAATGGTCAATCTTAAAGCGGATTCTCCTTCTTTTTAATTAGAATAAACACAGAATAGCAATAGTTTCCAAGATATCGTATAGTTATTATGTTACATGCCATCCCTCCCTTATTTTGTCAATCATATAAAATCTCTTGAAATAATCAACAAATCTTTTTCTGTAGTCAGCTTGCTTCCATTCATTTTTCGTAACTCTATCTTTATTTCGTTATTCCACTAAATTTTCCTAACCCTATAGTTTGTTGGGTCTTTATTTCCCACCTCCTCGCATGGCATGTGTCTATGCTATCTACCTTTNTGTGGATATCTCTATGTCTGGTTTGCCAGTGTCAGCTACTTGTCAATAACACAAAATTTCAGTGAAATAATTCATATGGTTTGGTCATGTGGAGAGAATGGACAAGAATGCTTGAGCAAGTAGATGCAGAACAATCAAGGTGACCGGAACCACTGGCAGAGGAAGACCAAAGAAAACATGGGAGGAAGTGATAAGGATGGATCTGAAAGAAAAAGCAGAGACCTGGTGAAGGATAGGATAACTTGGAAGTCAATTTCAAGAAATCGTCCAACACATGCTAGCAAGTAAAATGGACGTTAAACCGAATATGATGATGATGATGATGATGAATTCATACAATTGAAAGAAATAAAATATCTCACTCATTATAGAAGAAATTATTTCATCAAATTAAATCAAGCATTAATAGTAAAAAAGCATTGCTCTAATAATCAGTAACACAATTTAGCATTGGAGGTAGGGGGTTCTACCCTAATGAACCAACCCTGACAATTAGTATTTGTAAGTGATCTTCTGTGTATGCATTGAATACAATCAAAATGAAGAACTTACATCTGTTCCTTGTACTCCTCTACTTTTGATATCTTTTCTTTCACCTTGCTTTGAGTCTTTAAACCTATCTTGTCGCTTCTTTATCTAAAAAGAATAAATTTAATCATTTACTTTCAAGTCGTATCTTTAACTATAATTCATATCAATTTTTTCAAAGGTTTGCAATTTTCTTTCTTTTAACCTCTGTAATTTTCTTGCTATTTTTCTTTTAAAGATATTTTTTCAGTAATATTCAAATATTTTGTCCTTAAAAATCAAGTCTTCTTATGAAATTTCCTATTATGGAAATTATTACTTACATCAAAGGACATTTTTTGACTTTAGACGAAAATACAAAATATATTGACTGTCCAATTTTTCAAAATGTTTATGTTATTCATTACTGTCCCATTAATATTTGTAACAGGAAGATATTTATTGCTATCATACATAATAAGAATATAAAATTTAAAAAAATTTTCTTCTCATTCCAGAACATAGATTCTTTGATCTAATATGATATACTATGATATATGAAATGATATTTCAACAAGTCAGTTAGTCAAAGTTGATAATGATATGGTATTCTTGCCTGGTATGGATTTTTCTTCAGGGAATTTGTAGGAGTGAAAACAAAAATTATAGAAATCTGCGGAAAGAACTGATGTCACAAAAAGTGTTTAAAAGCAAAATTAGATTTTCTGGCACTAACAGAAAGAAGGCTGTTGATTCCTTCCCAGAATAAGAAAAAATTAACTGAGGATTTTTTCCCCCATTTTTCTTTTCTGTCTTTGGGAAATATCCATATTTTATATCTTGTTGTATGATGTGCTTTGAACTAAATTTTTACAAGTTCAAATTAAAGTGAAGTTCCTTATCTATGAAGCTGAAAAATAAAAACACCTCAAAGAACGTCTAGTTATAAAATACTTTTCTCCAATTAAAGAATGGTCAATCTTAAAGCGGATTCTCCTTCTTTTTAATTAGAATAAACACAGAATAGCAATAGTTTCCAAGATATCGTATAGTTATTATGTTACATGCCATCCCTCCCTTATTTTGTCAATCATATAAAATCTCTTGAAATAATCAACAAATCTTTTTCTGTAGTCAGCTTGCTTCCATTCATTTTTCGTAACTCTATCTTTATTTCGTTATTCCACTAAATTTTCCTAACCCTATAGTTTGTTGGGTCTTTATTTCCCACCTCCTCGCATGGCATGTGTCTATGCTACCTACCTTTGCTTATAATTCCTTAAAGTGACATTTTTGGTTCAATTTTATTTATAAACAATTAAAATCTTTCTCTGGTCATCCAAAAACATTTTTTTAATCTTTCCCCAAAGCTAAAGTACAAAATTCGACACCACGTATTTCTTAAATGTAAAAATGGTTTTAGCCCTATAAATCGTATTACCGCCTAGTACATTGGGTTTTTGTTTTGATTTCTTAATCTTAGATAAAATTCACTTAATTATACCTTTTACCCGTGCATTTAAATGGATAAACACGAGAGCATTAAGGGCTCAGTTATAGTTTCAAAAAAGCATTTAAAATGTTACCAAATGACATTGGGAGAAAGGAAACAGCTCTTGCAGTCAGAGTAATTGTCTCCAACAAATAATAACTTCTGAACCAAACTGCATAACTAGAAGCAGTGCTCGCACATTATAACGATTGAAACCCAGGAAAATCCTACCAAAGGAAGCAAAACAATTTTGTTGTAGAAAATTAAAAGGAGTTAACCTACCTTCTCCTTAATACGAAACCCAAGATCGGTCATTGCATCTACCACAAGTGCCTTTGAATTCAACTCTAAACTTCCTACAGGTTGATAAGGTTGTGATAAAGGGGAAAAGAAACCTTGGTCACCTTGTAGTTGATGTCTGTCATGCCGAACTTTCCATTCGTTTTCTGCCCGATGATATGTTATTCTTAACTCATTCTTTGCCTTGATTTTGATAGGAATGTAGTCACTGGCTGCAGGAGGCAAAGAGTTTTGTCGAATTTGTTTTGTGAATTCAGCTGCAAATTGTGTACCTGATTGGTTTACAACCATGGTGAAGAAAATCAAGAGAAATCTTCGGGAGAGTACTAATAGGCGTTTAGATCAACCAAGTATTTTCATGTTTTTTCTGCAATTTTTTATTCATCACAATTAGATAGTCTCAATTTCCTTCTTGAATAACATCTTTTCGATTTCGAATTTTCGAATGTGCTGTTGTCATATATTTGAATGAAATGAATTTAATCACACGATATTTTTACCAAGGACACCAAGCCTAAAGTTCTAAACAAAAAAATTAGGAAACATTAAAAACGATCTTAGCTTGAGAATTCTGATCAACCAAGCAGAGTACAATTTGTAAGAAAACTGAACCTTGGTTTTATTAAGGCAAAATATTCTTAACCGACGGAATGTGACGTGACTTTTGTGTTTTCTATAGATATGATCATCGGAAGAGTTCTAATGAACTTTCGTCGCTGCTTTCATCTCTGTTTTGTTGAATCTCTTGCGATTCGCTTTTCTCAATGTCTTCATCGTAATGCAGCTGTTTCTTCTCGCTGAAATAAAACTTGCTACGAAGGTAGCTTCTTTTATCAAACAGCTAGCTTGTGGAACTCCATGGTTTTGGAGTGCTTTCCTTTATCACGTGACTTGGACGATTTTCGGTCTTTAAAGTCAACTCTTATCTCGTGACATTATTTTTTGTCTCTTTTTCCTCTTTTTCTTCACTCTTCTACACACTTAGTCACTTTATACCTTGTATGGCTTTAACAGGAAAATCAGAAGGAAAAAACACAATAAAGCCCACTTGATGGGTAGGGGGGAGGGACTCAAGATCAACAACAACAGACGTCAACGAGCTTTAGAAAAAATGAACTGCTTCTTATGCTATTGATTCTAATAAAAAATCTAACAATATTAGTATTAAGCCAACCATGAGGCAGTCGGTAGAATTTGACTGATGTTTTAACACTCTTCATTACACGAAGAGTTGGCTCAGAGAGACAACAATCCACCAGACTGAAAATAAAGTGTTTTTGACTTCACTTTTCTTTCTGCTTGACAAGTCCTTGTCACTCAGGTTAAGAAGGAATAAATGGGAATGAATAATACTCAAGGTTATTAAGAAGACGTGTCTATTTCAGACAGAATTTACAACAGAGATTCGGACCGTTCTGGAAGCACTTGGTGACGACAGTAGTGTGAAAATGGTTGCAATAGAACTGATGCTGTGGAAGCACTTGGTGACGCCAGTAGTGTGAAAATGGT
>RDPX01000225.1:1198643-1210210 GCA_003991215.1 Morbakka virulenta
ACTATGATAGTTCTTAAATAAGTACTCAAATAAAAGACGAAGAAAAAATAATGGTATATAAATATGAATATTGCAAGTAAAATTACCTAAATTACGAGACGTATTTGTCGGTAGTAAAAGAAAATAACAAAATGCTATGATTGCAAAGAAAGCCTGGTGCTCCTAGCTTATCCCATCTCAGCTATTAAATGAGACTGCTTGATACATGATAACCAAAACTATACAGACTCGACTACATTCACACATGTATGCACACCCAGACACACACACACACACACACACACACACACACACACAGGAGCGCACATACATTTAATTAAACTTTTATTTCAGTCGTAAATCGTGGTTCGGCTGTAAATACTGTTCAATAACAGAACTATAATTTTGTGTGAAGTCTTGTCCTGGGTTTTTTTGGCTGACCTCGATTAACAGAAAATGTTTCTCTTTAAACACTACGAATATTTTTTTGCACTATCGGTCAATCTTAATGATGTATGGCTATTTACCAGGCACCGCATCTGCACTTGAATTAGTTAACAAAGACACTCAAGTTTGTAGCAGGAGGAACATCTATTGTTAGATAAAAAAAAGCATCTTCCACGAAGTAAAAAATAATTGTTGTATTTTTGCGCCTTGGTTCAATGAAGCGCCAACGAAAAAATCTTTCGACCAACGTCAACGGAATTTTACTTACAATATTTATATCCTGTACCAGGAATTATTGAATGTTTCTATTTTTAAAATCGGATAAAGTAGAAATTCGAAACAAATAAAAGTTTGAAAATGTCATTCATTTTGAGTTAAAATACCTAGTGAGATATGGCTTTGATTTATCTTAGAGCTCTTTAGCTACACATAGACAATATATAACATATAATATACTATGTATATTACATCTATTCATAGATGTTAAATAACGATCATTACCGTTTCAACATTTACCTCGCTTAAAAGGATTAATCGTATCACAAAGTAAATAGTAGTTATTACGTCCTTCATAATATTTGAAATAAATAAAATACACAACGACATGGTCATTTGGTAGAAGAACGTTTTGCTGAAAGGGTATATCAGACATTTTAAAATTCTTTGTTACCTAAGCAAGTTACAGTAGAGACTTTCGCTTCAAAACAGCAATGAGGCCTCTGCGGAAGTTACAAAAACCAGTTGTTTCTGTAGTAAAAATCCACTAGTCCGACCATGCCACTCTGAAAAGTGTTTACAGTAAAATCGCTAGCATACTATTTCTCTCACATGGCTAAAATTACATTTTTTAGTTTGTAGTTATCATCATGAATATGGTGTGATTTCTCCCGAAGTTCAAAAAATGTTTTGCTAAAAATGATCGGAAAAGATGTCTTTCTGAGTCTCATCTCAAGCTTCTGGCAAACGGAACTATTTGTTCAGAGTCTACCTGTTGCAACTGGGACCTTAGCACCTGGAAGTTAATTGTGGAATCTGTATTTGGCAAGATCACAAACTGGTGAGGATAATAATGATTTTCATTATATATTAAGTTCATCCTTTTAACTAGCAGAAAAGACAATCATTTATGGTGTTATCAGACTGAAAAAGAAAAAATTAAATGAAGTAATATGAAACTTAAACTTTAGATTTAAATTGATGAGAAGTAGAGAAATATCATTTGTTGCAACACTAAGAGGGTTAAAATTGTTAGATTTTCTTGCCGAACTTGTAACTGATACTATTTCAGCACGGAAAAGGTTTAAAACTCAATATTAAACAGTAAATAGAGCTTTATATATTCTTAAGTGTGGACCTTTAAAAAAATGTAGCAGAGAATCGCATGAACTACAGGAACGACAGATGAAGCTTTTATGAGACAAATGGGGCGTGCCGTGCTAAAGACTTTGACGCAAGACAAGCTAAAGTAATAGATCTTGGTAAACTTAGCTTCGGGTAAGTACGAAAATTAATGGCAAGAGAGTGTTTGGAAAACAATGTCTTAAGGTAAAATAATAACTAAGGGGATGCCAAGAAAAAGACTTACATAATTGAGAGCTACTAGCTAATCTTGGTAACAATTACTGAAGACGAGAAACGATTGAAATAAGTGATGCTGTCAAAGAGGGAGATTTGGGTTGAAGTAATTTGCCCTTTTTCCGTTATGAGAGCAATACAACTATACATGTGGGCTCTCAAATAGTATCAGCTACGAATTCAACATGACAATAATTATATTTTTCTATTGCATTTCTTGTCTTACATAAAAGTGAATACATTTTGTTTCTTAAAACAGCAACAAAATATTCTGAGTTCTTAACCAGTCACAACTTTAACAAAAAGTGGGAATTGTAAGATTTGGGCAGTTTTACCAAGTTCTGTTTGGGAAGAATACTGTAAAAAATTCAGGTGTATCCGAAATGGTTTCGCCATTGCCTTTATGTGTACTTTTATGAAAACCTATGATGATGGCTTCCACAGATAAAATTGTTCCGGATATCGACCCAATTACTCCTAAAGTAGCAATTATAATGTTTTTGATAACTTCAAATCTGCTGATGCCATGCTCCCAAAAGCAGATCGTATGTAAGATTGGAGGAAAAACTAATGCAATCCCAGCACTTGCAATTGCACCCACTAAGGCTATAAAATTATCCAACTGTGGGATTGTAATAGCCAAGCAACCTACACAATGAAAATGAAATATAATAAACAGTTATTAATACAAATAAACATCAAATAACACAACAATGTTATCATATATTATTCATCAGTGTATCTTTGATGGTGAATACTTTCACTTTTCATTTCGAATTTTGTCAATTTTGATAAAACCATATTTAGCTCAACCTTAATAATGTTTAGAAATTATTCCATTTTTGAGGTAAGGTGTTTTAAGCTAGTTTCTGTTTCGATAACTCAATAATTCTTTAGGAGATAAAGGATAGATGTAAATAGCTCTGTATATATGCTGTAGCACTTAACACTGAAAAAAGCGCATTGAAGGACAAAAGGATTCCGTTACTTCACGTTTGCATTTGGAGGTATTTTCTCTCCATGTTTTAATATATTTTTTTACAATATTTTGACAGGAATAGTTGCATCATACTAAAATGTTCTGACTTGCTCCCAATTTATCAGGAGACAAACATTTATTGCAGTCTTTTGGCTGTGACTAGCATATTGTTTTATGCAGAGAAAAGACAATAATGAATAAAACCAACCTACTATAAAGTCTAAGGTTTGAAACCAAGCACAACATTTAGTATCAAGGAATAGAATATTAAATTTTTCAATGAAATGATATTTGTATTATATTATATTATATTATATTATATTATATTATATTATATTATATTATATTATATTATATTATATTATATTATATTTATATTAATTTATATTATATTATATTATATTATATTATATTATGTTATATTATGTTATATTATATTATGTTATATTATATTATATTATATTATATTATATTATATTATATTATATTATATTATACTATATTATATTATATTATATTATATTTTATTATATTATATTATATTTATATTATATTATTTCATATTATATTATATTATATATATATATATATATATATATATATATATATATATTTATACTCAATCTGCAGACAGTACTGTTTCGCCCTTTGTGGGCTCATCAGTGCAGCACAGAGCTTCTGAGACATAACATAACATATATATATATATATATATATAATGAAAATGCCATTTCAATGCAAGGGTCAGTTAAATGGAATGTAACAGAATACCCTTCTCTTTCAAAATCAGTCCATTATCATATTATTTAGTTATTCGAAAAAATATGACGGTTACGTCCCAAAAAGGGTATGAAACTCAGGTTATCTCATCAAACTCACGCCCACCCACCTACACACACTCACACAGACACACAAACATATACAAATATATACATCATATAACATATAATATATAAATGTACTATATATATAAATAAACATTTATGTGGTACATAACAATGCAAAGGAAATTAAAGACCACAAATGTTTTGTATAATATTATTAATGTATTTATTATTTGCTGCAAAATAAAATAGGTTGACTTTAGTAGACTGAGATAAAAATCTTGTCCTCCTCAAGTTTTCCTTTTGTTATCGGGGAAAGGTGTGTAGATACCTTGCGGGCTCAAGAGAATACAATAGCAATTTTGCTAGCCAGTGCCCTGAAAATCTAGAGGAAGCAACCAATGCAGAAGAGTGGAAATTAAAAAGTAGATGAGTAGGCTAATTACCTAATTATGAAACCATACTTTTATTAACATGCAGTTAATCATTAAACGTTTATACCCTTATCCTGATCTTCAGATGAAGTTTATAGTCACGAAAATATTGCATTTATGCACAATAATGAAGGCCATTTGAATAAAGTCAATAATAAATTGATAACTTACATGTTAGAATGACAAAAGAAGTCCTCATAAATACATCTATGCTTCTCTTGTACTTTTTAGATCCTTTTTGAACTGCCGGAATTATAATCTGCATTGGCACGTAAAACTGTATAAAATAAGTTAAGAATATTGCCACTGTGTAGGATGCTTTCACCAGAACGTAAAATCTGCAGGAATAAATCAAATGAGAGGATTTTCTATTTTCAATTTATTCTTCGATCTTTAAAGCTAAGGATAAACGGAATACGTACAATATTTAGACGTAAAAGTAGGTTTAGATAAATTTGCATAGATTGATTACTTCCTCCTTTCTTGTATGTTATCTTTTTGTACCACACATAAATTAAAAGAAAATGATACTTCAAGTGATGCCAATGCCATTTTCACTGTTTTTGTTTTGAAAGTATTGCTGTAAATGCTAGCCAAGCAACTACATTTGAGTGCAAACCTAAAGCAAAATGCAAAGCGCCGTAATGAAAATACCATGAATTTTGCAAATTAAACAATAAATTACTCCCTAGTCTAGTTGTCTTCAAGGTATAATATATTTTTGCTATACTAGTGATTGCTCAGTTCTTCATTTTTCAGCCCATCGTATTTTCAGAAGAGGAAAACAGGATCATAGTTAGAATGGTTCTGATCGCTTTCTCTCATTTTTCGGTTTGCAGTGCAGCCCTTTGGTCCATACATGGCAACATACACAATTCATACAATACATTATGTCACATTGGGGGGAAATATATCTGATTAGTATTCTATTAACGCTGGCGTTTCTCAAGATTCTATTCTTGGTCCAAATCTCATACTTCTTTACAAAAATGATATTCCTGGCACTTTCTTGCAATTTATCAACATCTTTGGTGATAACATTACCCTGTACTCTGGTACTGATCACAAAGCAACTTAACAGGAACAAGTCAATGTTTCGGGAGGCTTAGAATCTGACCTTCAGAGAGTCAGAGGATGAAGAAGGAAGTAGCTAGTTTCTTTCGTTGCAGCTAAAATGCAAGTGGTTTCGTTTAATAGAAAGCTAAATCTTTATCTTCTTCAAATATCCATGAAATACCATTCCAATCTTAACTCTGATGAGGTGCTTTCTCCTCTTGAGGAATGTTCATCAATGATGATGCTTGATTTGACAATTTTCAGGTCTTTCTTGGGTTTCCTATTTTCAATCTACAGGCAAGTCTGCTGTAGTCTGGTCAATTATTTGTATCGCTCTGGAGATTACCTTACACCTGACAGTTGGCCGTCACGATATGTCTTTGCATGGAGTACTACGGCATGTCTAGAGAGGTTTCCCCTTCTTTCATCTGGATGTTTTTGATCCAGTTCAGAGACTTGTTCTTAACTTGAAAGGTCCAAATCTTGCTGTTACACTTTATCCCTTGTTTCATCCACAGAATGTGGGTTATGCTAATTTTTCTATAAGTATTGTCATGAAAAGTGTTTTGATGAAATTCCTTCGTTGGTGCCAGTTCAGTTTGTTGCATCTTGTGTGACTCCTTTCTCTCAACTTCTTCATCCTCGTGCAGTCATTTTCCCTCTTTGTAATAAATATTTCTGTGATTGTTGTTTTCTCCCTCGGGCTGCAAGATTGTGGAAAGCTTTGAGCTCTCAATGTTTCCCCACATCATATGATTTGAATCGTTTTAAGTCTAAGGTTAACTCTTATTTCATAGCTTGACCTTTTCCCCCTTTGTTTTTGTTTCCTTTCTTTTAACTGTCACACATAGTGGCATTAGTGGCACTGTCTTTCAACATTTTATCTAGTGATATCAGAGCAAAATACGTGTGTAAAAGAAAACGAATATGTTGAATCGGAATTACTAAGCAGTCAAAGAAAGATAAAGCAAAAGCTAAGACCAAAAAGAAGAAAAAGAAGAAAGGAAAAGAAGAAAAGAAAAGAAGAAAAGAAGGGAAAGAGAAAGAAGAAAAAGAAGGGAAAGAGAAAGAAGAAAAAGAAGGAAAAAGGGAAAAGGAAAAAGAAAAAGAAGAAAAGAAGAAAGAAAGAAAAAGAAGAAAAGAAGAAAAAGAGGAAAGGTGAAATGGAAACAAAAGAAGGAAGACTGCGTGGTGGTAGATGTTAGTATACACCACAAAACAATTTTTTTAAATTTTTCAAAGAAACTACACGGTGAAAATCATTGCTGGGATGGCCAAAAAGCTATGGCAATTACAAGTTGAACTAAACTGTCTAAGAATTTCCCCCCCCCCCGCCCCCCATAAATATTACAACTAAAATCAAATTCATGTTGGTTGAGAGCTTCTTTTACTTTGCTTTCAACTGAACCAAAGTACCTTAATGAGAAAAGAGGTCAAGCGTCATTTAAATTTTCAGTTATTTTAACAATAACAAAATTCAAATAGTATTGGTGTCAGCTCACCACCTTTTCTTACTGGCTCCTCTGAACAAGTAAAGATCGTACACAAATTCTCTTCGTCTTCAAACCAGAGGAGATGAAAATGGAAAATGAAGAGGCTCTTATGTGTCTTAGTGAAATGTACACTTGGTTCTGGTTATAAGTTCAAGCCGCTTAGTCTCCAAATTGTAATCTTAATTTCGTTTACACAGTGAGTCCTATGTTGAAACCAAAGCACAATGTAACTTTGTGTAATATGAGAAACTCCGTGTGAGAGGGACCTCCTCCCCTCTCTGTTGCTGTTATCCCATTGATTAGGGGTCAGCATGTCACCGCATCAACTGACCGTACGCTCTTCACCTCCATGTACCTNCAAATAGTATTGGTGTCAGCTCACCACCTTTTCTTACTGGCTCCTCTGAACAAGTAAAGATCGTACACGAATTCTCTTCGTCTTCAAACCAGAGGAGATGAAAATGGAAAATGAAGAGGCTCTTATGTGTCTTAGTGAAATGTACACTTGGTTCTGGTTATAAGTTCAAGCCGCTTAGTCTCCAAATTGTAATCTTAATTTCGTTTACACAGTGAGTCCTATGTTGAAACCAAAGCACAATGTAACTTTGTGTAATATGAGAAACTCCGTGTGAGAGGGACCTCCTCCCCTCTCTGTTGCTGTTATCCCATTGATTAGGGGTCAGCATGTCACCGCATCAACTGACCGTACGCTCTTCACCTCCATGTACCTCCCAACCACTTCTCTCCACCTTGGTTTCTGTCCCCCTCTTGTACGCCAACCATTCACTGGCTCTTCGTCGATTCGTCCTCGCTCTGTCTCAGTACATGACCCAGCCACTGCATTCTTGCCTCTGTCAGGTTTCTTTCAATACTGAATATACTCAATATACTTCAATATACCAGCGCTTCTACGAATTTCTTCGTTTGTCAGCCTCGCAAAAAGCGATATTCGGAGGATACACCTGATCGTTCTCCTTTCAGTTCTCATGAACTGGTTTTTCTGTATGGTTTCTGCGCCACACAGTAATAGCAGGCGAACGACAGACTTGTAGATCTTTATCTTTACCCTTGATGGAATTCGCCGATCACAGACGAGCCCTTCATTTCCTACCACTTATTCCATGTTGCTTTTACTCTTGCTTTTGCCTCTGTTTCACACCTACCAGCTTCGATGATCCACGAAGCTGGCAGCTGTGAATCGAGTTCCTTTACCTGGTTCCCGTTTATTTCTCTGACCTCCATCTGACTTCTACCGTTCCGCTCGATGCTCATCACTTCAGTCTTCCCTGGGTTGATCCGCAGGCTATTCTTGTCTGGAGTTCTCTGTCATGCATGTATTTTCTTCACTCAAGCCGCTTCAAATGTCGCTGTCAACGGCATAGATAGTCTGGGAGTTATGCTGTACTCGTCGTTGTTGTGACCTCGTCCATCATGATGGTAAATATTAACGGAATGAGGGACATAACCCCTAATTCTAAATCTTTTTCCTTTTGGAACCACAATTTACACCAGTTGAAATATTTACAATAATTTTGCTGACTTACAATGACACAGTAGTTCTAAAATTCAGACTACAAAAGCACACCAAGAAGGAAGTGAAACTGTGAGCAAATGCGCAATTCGAAACAATAACACTCAATTCACAACTTGTGTGAATGGTTTCTCGCCGTAGGTTTTAAAGTCGACAACATGAAAGATCAAGAGAGAGAGACAAAAATAGTGTGTTTATCAAATTAGGTCAAAATAACAAAATTAGGGGATAAGTAAATCTGCAACTCTGACGGACGGCCTTCACCAGGGAAAAACGTCTGAAATCTTATCTAGCGAACAATGTAAGCAATACATATTTAGAACTGGAATAAAAGGACTTTTTAAATGTGGTTAAATATGGAAGATTGATACTAAGTCAAATCGACGACCAGTTTGATGATGTTCACAGGTTGTCAAGTATCTGTTCTTGAGAACATATCTCACATTTTACAAAAACATGACCGAACTCTTTACTTAGATTGCCATCTTCGTATCTCTTTAAAAAAACTCGCTTTGCAGGAAACTGTTTTTAAGTAAAAGGGAAAAGTAGTATCCGAACTATTATTTAAAAGAAAGGAAAGCGAAAAATGTGTTCACCGACCTGAGTTCAAACCAATGCCGAAGACTTGAATCTACATGCTCTAGGACCTGAGATATTGGGGCCATGTTCTCAATTACATCTTCTTACACTGACATATTTTCAGGTCCCTACCGTTGGACACCCTTTTTTAATCTATGCATACAGAGTCCAGCCTTCAACAAATCGGCAAACGTCCTTCCAGGGAAGGAAGATATAATCTAAACAAATCTAGAGACCATGTATGTTTATGTTTGCCAGCATTTTGTTCTTTAGGTTATTACTTCTAGTAATAACCCTCGATCATGTTTTTAATGGCAGTATTGCGGTGAATGCAAAATTGCATCATAATGATGCCATGTTGATAATGTAATAGAGTATACGTCTAAGCACTAAATGTTTGATGACTGCTTAATACTGATGATTTTTTCAAATGTTAAGTTGAAATTTTTTTTTAAACTCTTTTTTTATTGAATATAATTGATAGCTTTCCAGAGAAAGATGAGGCAAAACTTTCAAAATCTAACGCAGAATATCGGCAGATTAGAACTGCGAGGTGCAAGGACGTACAAACATATCAAAAGTAGTTAATTTTGATTTTTTATAGTCTCTTTATCTTAAATAGAAACAAAATTTAGGTGTTTCGAGTTGGTTTCTTGTACTACTCACTATGTGTCATGGCAATAGCATAAGGAATATATGAATATGGTTGTTTAGCACTTGGCCAGAAACAGAGGTACACCAACACCCACACCCACACACACAAATACTCACCATGTGTCATGGCAATAGCATAAGGAATATAAGAATGTTCATGTTTAGCACTTGACCGGAAACATAGGTACACCCCCCACACCACCCCACGCACACACACACACACACACACACACACAAATACTCACTATGTGTCATGGCAATAGCATAAGGAATATAAGAATGTTCATGTTTAGCACTTGACCGGAAACATAGGTACATATGAATACCGTATTTCCTCTAAAAACCACATTTTAATTCTTTCCCGCGTCTAACAAGCACCAAGGTGAAAGAAGTCGGTGTAATGATTAGTGTTGTGGGCGATTTGTAAAGCAGTTTAGCTAAGCAAATTCTTCATTTTAACGACCCTAATACAGTTAATGAATTAAAAATTTAGTTTTTCATTAGATTTTTTACTACTTATTCTTTTCCCAGGTTATTGAATAACCAAAAATAAAAGATAAAAATGTCCCACCTGGAATACCTTATTTCACTTATAAGAAGAAATTCTGTAGATGAAAACTGGTGTAACAGAAAATAAGTACTCCCTGGAAAAAAGTACTCCCAGAGTACTTTTTTCCTAGGAAATAGATACCCTCTATGGGAAATTTGTACTCCCCTGCAATTTTAATCAGAGGAGTACTTTTTTCCTAGGAAAGAAATGTACATCCTGAAAAAGGAAGACTCTCCACTCACACAGAAATTCCAATGTTTTGAATGTGTGTGTTTTGACCTCGTGGGTGTGACAATTCATTTTTTTCATCATGGCAAGCNCACCTGGAATACCTTATTTCACTTATAAGAAGAAATTCTGTAGATGAAAACTGGTGTAACAGAAAATAAGTACTCCCTGGAAAAAAGTACTCCCAGAGTACTTTTTTCCTAGGAAATAGATACCCTCTATGGGAAATTTGTACTCCCCTGCAATTTTAATCAGAGGAGTACTTTTTTCCTAGGAAAGAAATGTACATCCTGAAAAAGGAAGACTCTCCACTCACACAGAAATTCCAATGTTTTGAATGTGTGTGTTTTGACCTCGTGGGTGTGACAATTCATTTTTTTCATCATGGCAAGCAGACACGTAGATTTAAAAGCAGTCGAGCAGTTTATTATAGATGGAATATATCCTTGTGAAATTGATAACAAGAGTAAAAAGCGAAACTTCAGGAAGGCTTATAAAAACTTTTCCATAGTCAATGGACGAGGGGGGGTTGGCTATTTCCTAGGATAGAGGTACTCCCGGGAGTACTTTTTTCCTAGGAAATATGTACTGGGGAGTACTTCTATCCGGGAAATAAGTACCGGGGAGTACTTTTTTCCTGTGACACTGGCTTTTTTCATAATGGAGCTTAGTTCTCCTGTTTCAAGTATATAATTTAGAGTATAGAATTTAATAAGTAAATAAGTAAATAAAACAAAAAAAGCTCTATTTTGTTTGATATCGTGTCTAATCTTTTCAGTTGCTTAACAATAACGTTCATTTCGAATATTAAAAATAAATTTTATTCATATATATATACATATGGGTGGGTGTGTACAGTATACTCTATTTATAGATAATATGCGATATGAAGCAAAACAACTTCTATTTTTTTCGTACTGATCTTTGTTTAATTTCTTAATACTAGCCAATAATTAACATTTAAAATAAATAAAACTGTCAACAAACTTAGGTTTATTACAAATATTACCACCCAATATGAATGTCAAACAATACTCTAAGTCCAAAAGTAAAGCTTGAGGCTGCTCGCTTATCCTTCTACTTTCAAGGAGCACTGGCTTTCATTAATTTGCCAAGAGAACTTCGAATTGAAAGAAGTCCTTCAAAATTTAAAATTTTACTAAATAAACTTTAATTGAGAAGATCCTATTAGCCAGCTATCTGATTGATGCAGCTCATGTGATATCTTCAACTTATAT
>RDPX01000225.1:1235742-1293320 GCA_003991215.1 Morbakka virulenta
CAATACTTTTCCACTGGCATCGGAAGTAAACTTTCCCTTCGCCCTCCAAAATCGGATCACAGCTGACTTTTCGTTTCTGGTTCTTTCTTTCACTGGCTTGGAAAACTTGCCATTAGCGAGTTTTAACAAAATATCATATTCTTCCTCACCAACAGGGTGTATAAAGCAATCAACAAGGACAAACGCAACAATATTGAATACAAACGCAAAAATCAAAACTCTCATCTTCATCTTTTTTTTGACAGCAGTATAAACTCTTATCAAGAAAATCACAACAAAACTACTATTAATGTACAAGATTCCTAATATAATAGGAGCGTAATGTTCAAATTTTTAGAATATACCCTGGAGAGCTATGTGAACAAAGAAACCGGAAATAACAAAGTTCGAATTTTTATTGTTTTGTACAAAATATCGAATTTAAAGAAATTCCATAGAAGACCAACTTTTACAATACAACCGGAAATAAATTTCTAAAAATAACACAAAAGCAGCCGACGAACAATTTTTGCAAAATAAGTGTTCGTTGATATATTTCAAAATATAACAGCTTCAAAATGTGAACCGAGGACATGTGAAATTTCCAGGTGCATGTAACATTTGTTTAAGGCTCCGCTAAAATTTCCACGAGCTTGAAATCCTAGTAGCACATCCGAATTTCCAAGACTCAAAAAAATCGGGATTTTACACCTTTTGAAAATATTTTGGGCAAAAGAACAAATATTTAGTGCATTTAGATAGGTTGTAGGGAGAAAAAAACATGTTATTACAAATCAGGGCAAAATGTTATTACAAATCAGGGCAGCTTTTTTATTACAAATTGGGGCAAAACGGTATTACAAATTAGGGCAGCTTTTTTATTACAAATTGGGGCAAGGGTTATTACAAATTAGGGCAGGTATTACAAATTAGGGCAAACTTTATTACAAATCAGGGCAGGTATTACAAATTAGGGCAGAGTTTATTACAAATTGGGGCAGGTATTACAAATTGGGGCAAATTATTACAAATTAGGGCACAACACACGCCATGAATAGAGATATTTATCCTAATATTGTAGTTGAGTTTATTCAATTCTATCTTGTATGTAAGCAGTACTCAGAAACTTTAGCAACTTTACTAGCCAATATTAGTCAGATTTTGCTGTTTTGTAATAAATGATATCATTTTCTTGCATTATGTTTGATCTTGTAAAGTAAATTGGTAAACTGCTGCCCACTTTTTATTCATAGGGAAAAAAAACAATGGGGGATTGCTTTTCATCAATCTCTTTCAAGTTTCTCAGCAGAGACCATGAGGCCTTACACACACACACACACACACACACACACACACACACACACACACAGATATATATATATATATATATTGTATATTTTATATACTATATATGTGTGTGTGTGTGTGTGTGTTTGTGATTTGTGTAGCGAGCCGAAAATCCTATGACAAAGTCCTAACTGAAAACTTTCGGTCAAAATGGAGACTGCTTTATATGCAGTAGCAAAATCTATCGCCACCAAATAATTAACACTATCGACGATTTTGTAAGTACCTTGGCAATACCGAATGAAAGGCAAATGCCGAAATTTAGACAAAATTAATGAAGCGAAATGCACTGTTTAAAATGAACCCAATATTGGGTTAGCAGGAGACAAATTGAAACCAAGGAATAAAAACCATCCAAAATCGGTTAACAACAGTAATTACAGAAATGCAACCTCAATATCAAGCTATGTTTGGAATCTAAAAGACAATAATAACACTAATGACTAATGCCAAAGGACATACTTGTGGAAATTACTGGCTCTGTTTAGGAAATATTTGGTGTATATGTACCTCAAGATCGCAGAGGATGCATGAAATTTGTAGTAGCAAAAATCAGTAAGGACTGTAATTTTCATGCATTTTAACTTCACAGCTCTGCTCTTGGAATATTAAGCAGTCATTTATATATATATATATATATATAATAATAATAAAGAATAAAAATATTTAAATTATGGTTGGATAATTAATACCTGCTGCATCTTTTCCTCAAAAAAACTTACAAATATATCACCTTTTATATTTATTATACAATATTTAGAATTATTTCAAACCGTCGTATAGTTTCTTCATGATCAGGTAGCCAATGCTTTTAGTAAGATGTCAGCCACCAGGGGGTTGATAGGGAACCATCGGCCTTTATTTTATTTTAATATTGAATAATAAAGAAATGCAATCTGTTTAACTGGAAAGCAAATTTTCTATTTGTTTATTGTCAAGTTAACAGGTGCAATAATAAATAAGATGTAGGTCCTGTTTCATAAGAAGATAAACAAGGTGATACTTACAATGCCAATGCCTTCAAAGGCAAATATTGCAATTCCAAAAAATAGAGGAAATTCTCTGGCGTTTCCCACTGCCGGAAAATCATTAGGGTTGTTAAGATGAAAGATGAGATATTGGTATGTTCCTATTAGTCCACCTATACATAAGACATTGGCTGCTGCAGAAAGATATGCAATAGTTTTCAATTCCCTAATCATTGCCAGGATTAAAACTGGAACAAATATGATCAACAGCCAATAACGAACGTCAAAAAGACCAAAGAGCTGTGAAAAAAATAGAAGAAGAGATTTAATATTTTAACAAAGAAAATTTTAAAAGTTATCAGCTTTTAATAAGGTGTAAATGTCTTATTTATGTCAATTTTTTTAACAAATAAACTAAAGTCTTTCCTAAATATTTTACGTCTTTTGGAAAGATTTTACTTTTTTGGAACTAATTTTGGTATTAAAAAAATTCAAAATATGTAATTATGTGTATAAAAATGTAACCAATATATAAAATATAATAATGATATATAGATATATAATAATATATGATAATAATATTTAAATTATGTAATCTTAGACTATAGAATATTTGGGACGAATATATATTATTGCTGTAATCCTTTTTTAGGACATCATGGTTGCGTAGATTATTTTGTAACGAAAGAGTACCTACAAATTATGTTCTTTGCCTGCAGAGGTGGGAGATGGCTGCACGTCCTAACAAATATGAACCCCTTTAAAATGAGTTATTCGATGTTGCGGCCACATCTTTGTGGTGACAAACACAATATACAAACAAAACATACGTAATTTATAAGCAGATGATTAACTTCAGGTCAATGGTTAGGAAGGAACATACATGAGTAATTTTTTACTAGAAAAAGTAACTCAATTAAGGATATCCACTTTAGGTTTACTCCTAAAAATATTCAGTATTATTCTCCATTTCCTTTGTGGGTATAGGGGGTATCAGTAAAAAATTTTTTACTTTGTTCAAGCAGCCTTGGTTTCATGATCAACCTTAAGCAATAACAACGCAACGGTGTATGAAGTAGTTTTCCTTTGCTATCGCAAAAGTAATTTCTTTGCGAATCATTGTGATCAAATTCTAATTACGCCTTTAAAAATGTTCTTTAATTTCCTTTTCACGTGGTCTTTCGATTAGAAATAGATGTACACCAAGCCGTTTAATTATATGATATTCTCCAGCGGAAGTTTCTATATGATATATTTGGTAATTCATTATACATGTTGTCTTATGATATTCTTGTTATTCAATTGACCATGTAGTTATTGCTATGTTTAATATGTTTTCCATGTGATATCTTGTGTTTTGTTGTTTCACGTTAACATTTTGTTTAGTAATATTCAAATAGGTATTATCCATGTAATGTGTACTTAGTTCACAATTTAATGAACCAAATCGAGTTACGACACAGCCAATTTGTGAGGTCGATATATGCTAATAGGCTGTTTCATTGATTACCATTTGATATTTAATTTCTTGTATGTGATTCTTGAATGCCAGAAATTAGGTAGGTTTTGAGCGCCTAGAAAAGCAATAGTTTTTCATGTGAAAAGCGCAGTTCTTACAAATAGTTGTAGTAGTAAAAGTAATAATAAAAATAGTAGTAGTTGTTGTTGTCGTAATAGTAGTAGTAATAATAGTAGTAGTAGTAGTAGTAGTAGTAGTAGTAGTAGTAGCAGTAGTAGTAGAAGTAGTAGTAGTAGCAATAGCAGCAATAGTAGTAATAGTAGTAATAGTAGTAGTGGTAGTAATAGCAGCAATAGTAGTAGTAGTAGTAGTAGTAGAAGTAGTAATAGTAGTAATAGCAGCAATAGTAGTAATAGTAGTAATAGCAGCAATAGTAGTAATAGTAGTAATAGTAGTAGTAGTAGTAGTAGTAGTAATAGCAGTAATAGTAGTAATAGTAGTAGTAGTAGTAGAAGTAGTAATAGTAGTAATAGCAGCAATAGTAGTAATAGTAGTAATAGCAGCAATAGTAGTAATAGTAGTAATAGCAGCAATAGTAGTAATAGTAGTAATAGCAGCAATAGTAGTAATAGTAGTAATAGCAGCAATAGTAGTAATAGTAGTAATAGTAGTAGTAGTAGTAGTAGTAGAAGTAGTAGTAGTAGAAGTAGTAGGAGTAGAAGTAGTAGTAGTAGTAATAGTAGTAATAGCAGCAATAGTAGTAATAGTAGTAATAGTAGTAGTAGAAGAAGAAGTAGTGTGAGTGGTAGTAGTAATAGTAGTAGTAGGTGTAGAAGTAATAGTAATAGTAGTGGTAGTAGAAGTAGTAGTAGTAGTGGTAGTAGAAGTAGTAGTAGAAAAAGTAACAATAGTAAAAATAAAATTAGTAGTAGCGATGGTAGTAGTAGTGGTAGTATTAGTTCTGGTAATGGCAGTAGTTGGCATTTCCCGGACTGTGCACAGGACAAGGAAATACAGAGCAAATTTATATTATTTCTGTAGAGTAGTCTAAATTCAAAATGAGTTAAGTAGTAAATCTTTCAAAATCATATCTTGTGTCAAGTTCATTGAATTGGATGAATCTTCTTTGTAAATTTCCATGACCCTATAAATTTTATTTCTTTTTTTACTTTGATCTTAACTACACCAGTTGCTTTAAAAGGAGAACATACAAATTAAGCTGTATTATATCGATGAAAACTAACAAAAACAAATGATAATAGCTTTATTGTGATTATCCCTCGGGTATGCTATAGTCAGCCAAGTGTCCTTCATTGAATGAAAAAAAAATTCGAGTAATATATCAAATATCTTAGTAACTTCTAGAATCCATTTTTTCTGGTGACAATAATTTTGATCGGATTTGCTAGGCTTTGTTTCCCGTAAGCCCGTCTTGAGATTTTGTCTTAGTAAAGACTTATTACTTGCAAAAGGCTCCTTACGTAACTTTAAAGATTTACCATTTCTGAGTTTATAAAACCCAATTTCAAAAACAAATCTTGTCAAAGCAAAGCTCAAACCCTGATCTTTTTTACCTTTCGATGTAATGACAAATTTAACATTTTGAAATACCAAAAACGAGTCTTGACTGTCAGAGAAAAAAGCTTGCATTGGTTTTCCTCCAGCCCTAAAGCTGTAAAAATAAATGATATTTTACTTTTCTTGCAATTTCGGAAATTTATTTTTTACTTCAAATGAAAATTTTTAGCATATGAAACAGCCTAATTTTTCTTTATTTATTTTGGTGATGACGTCATAGGTTGGATATATATTGTCATTGATATTTAAATGCTTGAATGGGATTGGCTTACTGATGCTGATTACAGTACAACTATGTAAATAACATTTAGGATATGTTTTAATTGAACAATACTTTTTATTGAATATTTCAAAACACAAATTATTTGATTTAAAAGTGAAACAATGAATTCCATGGCTGTTGCCAAAATTAATATTTTGTATTTTTAATAATTTTATCATTTTAAATATTTTTTATATTTTCAACATATTAAATTTTTTTAATACTTTTTATATTTTTTACAATTTTTATATTTTTAACATTTTTGATATTTTTTACATTTTTGAAATTTTTAACATTTTGATTATTTAACATGTAAAATATTTTAAATACTTTTGATATATTTAACATTTTAATAATTTTTACATTTTTGAAATTTTTAACATTTTTGATATTTTTTACATTTTTGCTAGTATTTCCAAATGTACTTATTTAGTTACCATTGCGCCAAGAAATATTGCTATTTGAAATAACATTTAATGCAAAGCGATTCAGGTACCAACATTTAGTTTTTATCAGTCTAAAATTAATAATTTTTAATATTTACTTACTTGATGCAAGTTTTCTGCAACAAACAGAAAATACACACAGCAAAATCCAAGTTGAGTTAGACATAGGAACGTATCGAGAGCTAACCTTTAAAAATGTAATAGGTGGAAAATCATCAAACAATGGGAATCAAAGTGAACCCTCGCGTAGAATAAAAACTGAATTCTTACTTGGAATAACAAACAAATTCTTATTTATGACAAAAGTTGTATTCTCACTTAGGATAAAATTAAATTCGCCCTTGGGATAAGACTAAATTTTGTTTAAGTTTTAACTTATATAACTTTATTTAGGATTTTACTAAAATGTTCACGTAGTACAAAAGTTAATCCTCACTTGGGATAGAAAACATGAAAAAAGTTTAAAGTACATAGATGGAAAGCTGTCAACTCGACATTTCTTTTTTTAAAATTGCCATCTTTTAGTGTGTTCTTCTTCTTGCTGCTCCCTAACGCTTTGCCTTTTTTTAAAAGTTGACTGCTGCTATCTGATTAACTCGGAAATCACTTGTATTAAGTAACATTACATAACTATTGGCCTAATACTAACTGATAGCAATTGAGTATATAAAATTAGACGAACACTTGGTTTAAACTTTTTACTACTTGAATCATCATCATCATCAGGTTAAATGACTGCTAGCCAGGTCTCTCATGACATTTTCTCCACTTCTCTGCGTAGGCCCTTCCATTCTTGATGTCATCCAACATCCTCATCTTCCTCTAGGTCTTTTCCCTTCCCTTCTACCTTCCAGGACTGTTCGTAACAACCCTTCTTCCCTAAGAATATAGACAATTCATCGCTTCTGTCTCTTTCTTTTTGCTACTTGAATATTGCTATCAAAATCATATTTATTTTGAGCGAATGCCTTTTTTGCTGGCACTAAACTGAACAGCTAAAATGAACGAAGACACCAAAATAAGAGAGCAAAAACAGAGTGGGTTTTTATCAATGCGGAAAACAAACAAAGAATCGAAAAAGCCCGCCAATTTTGGTGATTGGCTAAAGAAAGAATGAGGATTGAGGAAAGCTGGTCGCTTTCTGTGACTGGCTGTCCAAAGCAATTAGAGTTTTTCTCTGTAAACACAAGAAACTCCAAAATGAACCTGATTTTAATTACAATATTTACACTTTTTACCACCAATCGTTTTTTTCTTAACTCTTTCAAATAACCACATTCTAAGGTCTGCGTTTCCAATTTTATTTATTACTGTCGAACCGTAGTTTTTCAAGGGTCATTCTGCAAGTTTTACTAGATAAAGTTTCTTTGGGGATGCTCAAGAACCCAAAAGATGAAAAGCAATCTTGTGCTATTTAACATACGGATTGTTTTAATCCATTGAAAGTGTTGGTTTGTTAAGTAAGTAATATTGGAGTTTTAATCTTGTCATCAGCTGGGAATTAATAGTAGCAGTTATATTCATACCAGTAGCTTTAATGAAAAAGGATGGTCAAATTTTTATTTTTTGGCCAAAAGCCACAAATTACTTTCCAGCTGTAAGCAATCGGATAGATTCTTCAAATGAGATAAAGGGTTTTTGGCATTAATAACTAATAGACAAGAAAGAAGAATGGCACTGCTATTCAACAAGAAGGAGGCTGTCAGAAGGAGGTTGAACTGCGGATATTCAAGGCCTGTAACAAATTGAGAGAGCTGACAGTGGTACCGTGCGATAACAGGTTACCATGACGATAGAAGATCCTCATCTACAAAACAGTGATCAGGTCCACCTTGCTCTACGGAAGGGAAACATGGCCAACCACGTTAGTACTAGCCAACAAAATAAGGACATGTGACATGCGTTGACATACTGTCTTGGAATCAACCTAGACAAACACCGGAAAAAATGAAGACATTGCACAAGAGACAGGCCTAGTGCCGATTCAAGATGAAATGAGAAAGGAAAGAATGAGTCATCTTTGTCTTCAGCAAGAAGAGAAAGATATCAGAAGAGTGTATGAGATACGTCTTTCAAAAATCATTTGGGTTACGTAAGTGACGAGATTTTGCATTTTAAAGGAAGTGAAAACCAGATATGAGAGAAATTTGATGTACCAATTGCTTTATACGGTTACATATTATGGTTACATCCAGAAATTATTCCCTTCAGAAAGACTTTTGACAGCCTAGTTTTAGTGTTTTTTTTGTGTCCAATAAGTTTCAAGCATTTTTGTCGTGTTTTATTAGGACAGTTTAATAAGGCTTTGAAAGTCAAGATTTTGACTTTCTCGACGAGTTTATGTCCAGTCATTTAATAAATCAACTGCTTTTTGTGTCTTCCAATTAGAACGGCGTGTCATTGGATCAAGAACATCAACACTAGCCTATTGGAATCTACTGGGAGAATTTAAAAGAGATATAATTTAGTTTTTTTTGTGTGTGCCGTTAGTCTTTTTTCATTTAAAGCAACCTCTTGTTTGCCATAGCTGGAACCTTGATAAAATCAATACGGTGCTTAACTGCTCTCTCTAGCTCCTTTTGCTTGATAAATTAAGACTAAGATCAACAAATTCCAAATACATAGATTTTATTGCCGTTTTTTCAGTTGTGACAAGCTAGTTGTAATAATTTTTGTTTTGTACATAAAAAAAATTGTTTTTAGATATTTTGGCAAGTTGCCGATTTGTCTTGCTATCCACATCCCTTAACTCTTACATCAGTTGCATCATCCAGTATGTTCCGATCAAATATGACACAGAGCAGGGATATAGGGGATTTTTATGGGATTTTTAAGGATGTTTACTGCTTCTTTTGCCTTCAATATGACCTGTAAGGGCAAGATTTTCTTGTCCTTCCTTTCTCATGATATGTCCCATAAACCTTATCTGCCTTTCAGGGATTGTTTTTATCAGACACCTTTCTGCTCCAGCTTTCCTCAAAACTTTTTCATTTGTTTGATGATCTACCCATGATATTCTCATCATTCTCTTGTAAAACCACATTTCAACAGCTTCTAGTCTCTTTTGCATTGATGGTGATATTGTCCAGCACTCACAACCATATAACAGAGTAGATGTTACATGACCTTCCGAACACCAAAATGAAAAAAAGGAATTCATAATAAAACATACATTAATGAAGTTATAGTGTTATCTACTATTCGGGCATCAAAGCTATCTAAATTTAATAAACCTAAAACATAAGACAGTTGTGTTAAGAACATTTAGTGCCTGTGTGCAATTTACAGCTATCGCCACAATATCTATTTAACGACCTTTTACAAAGCAAAGTACAAATTAAGAAAAAGATGAGGATCTTCTTTCTGCTCTTCGTGTGGTTATCGACAGCTTTTTTATTTATCTTTCTCCTTTTCTTTATTGTCTTATTTCTTTGTTCCACGTGGCACTTCATCTAAGAGGATAATTTTGTGTTCATCTGTAATATTACAATAAACAGATCACTCTGATACTTAAATTACTACTTTAGCTTTCTTCAAGTGCTTTCCTGCTAAGGTAACTAACTCATCATAATATTTCCCTGTCATTTCGCAGCATATCATCATCATGCACTATCCCTTAAAGATATCCACTGTCAATTTACTCTACTCTTTCTGTCCAATACTAAGTGAAAAACCTTCATACACATTTGCTTTTGGAGCATTTTTATGCGTTTCATTTTGGTTTGACTTCATGCAAAGTAAAGTGACACCTATAGCCATAGAGTAACGTGATTTTTGAATAAGAAATTCGCAGATTAAAAATAATAGAGTGATATATGGTTAAGAAGGTTTAGGCTAAAGATAGTCATTCACATTCGACTTAATTCACCAAGACCAGACTAAAAACAGAACATGAAGTAACAAGCAAGAAGTTTTTCATTCTAGCAGTTCGGGCAGAAAATGTGTTTGCAGAAAAACCATTATGGATTTTGGTAAAACTACACTCCAGTCATTTAACTAGTCAGAATACGTAGCAGATAATGTCCTAAGAAGACGACTAGGAAATAACTTAGCTGACTGTGGCAGATTCATTGTAAAACGCTAATCATCAAAGTGCAAATGAGACTCGTTATGATAAAGAAACTACAGTTTATTCTAACTTTATTGTCTTCCTGATGAAAAAACTGTTTTAACAATTTTAATCATTCTAATTGGTGTAGAAGTTATAGCTACCTTGAGGTAGAAGCCCAGTTGCTACCATAATCCCTGAAAATCTCTTCCGTAACTTCTCCATAATCATAGGTATCAACCTTATCTCTAAAGAAATATAGCGATAAAAAACATAGGGGAATGTTGTGAACAAACCTTTAAGATATATATTATACAGGGAAATTGTTGCAATCAAATCCACATTATTTAACTCTCTCATTTGTATATTATTCATGCATATCCCATATGCAGTTTATTTTCCTTAATAGCTTGATAAAAATTCAATATTCAAAATACGGAATTTAATGTACAAGTATTGGAAAGTAAATATCAAAAACAAAGGAATGTAAAACTTGATGTAAACTGCAAATATTGACTCTTTGAACCACTTTCAGCACCACTTAGCCTATCAATATTGAAAATCTTGAATAAAACTGACTTTAAACTGTATCTATGTTTTGTTTGGCAAACGTACTACCTTTAGAAGGTTAGAACTACTGTGTCATTAAATTGAAGATATTCTAACATTGCATGTAAACAACAGAAGATCCTTCTCTTATTCAAGGAGGTCAGTTCGTTCGTTCAATATAAACAGTGAATAAATTTTCTGAAGTGCAAACATTCGAGAAATTTTTTTAATAGTAAATTGTTAGAACCTAGGATTAGAACAATTTTAAAGGTTACAGGATTATGTTTTTTAGCTCTGTTCTCTGGTGTATTAAATATCATTCCTTTGTAAAGATCGTACAGCAAAGTCAAGTTTATATTTTCTAGCTAACAAAATATGAGTTAAATGAAGCATTAGTAACAAGTCTGTTACTGATTATGTCAGATCTTAACTCCATTTTAGTTACAAGTCTTCAAAAAGTTATAAAACTCCATTTTCTAAAAGATCTGACATAAGCTGAACAAAGCTAAATCTTTTCATTATGTAATCCTTATCAAAGAAAATAAAGAGGGGAAGGGGAGTGCTCTTGATATTGTGTGGGGGGTTTACATTAAATCCAATAATTTGATTGTTTTCTCAATTATAGCCTTAAACATATGTAACCAAAACATAAAAACGTTGGTAAAAAACGCAAGGTGAGTTGTGTACACTATAATGTACCGATGAATAACTAAACACCTGAGATGAAATTCTTGATGAGCATAACAGCACTTATTTAATTTTACTACGTATTTTTCGGTCAATCGTTATGTCTCTTGCCGTTTATTTATTTCTTTGTACTTTTCAATTTCCTTCAGATTGGCCCCTCCTTCACCTTATTCCCTCCTAACGGGCAACGTAGATAAACTTTAAGAAAACTGCCCTGTCACCAACGGTCTCTATCTACGAAAGAAACACCCCACCACACAGAATATCGTCGAGTCTATACAATTTGGAAATGGTTAACCAGCTTTCCACAATGTTCTCATACTTCCAGATGGAGAATGATTTGGCTGCTCTGACAGATGAACGAGATCCCACTTTAACCTTTAACGCACACTTTAACGCAATCAATATATAGGAAAGAATATAAGAAAAGCCACAATATTAAGCATCATCCAAATGCTTGTAGTTGAAGTAACGCAACCTTTGGCATCTGATATAAAGGTATATTTGAACTCATTCTTTATTCTCAGCTCAGAAAACATGGGTTTGAAGGAGGCAAGTGAGTTAGAAATTTCAATTGAAATCACATAAAAATAGTGGGTTGATATTCTTTCCGTCATAAATATTACTTCACTGCTATTTAAGGTTGGTACGCATTTCAACTATGAGCTGGACAAAAATACCTTTTTCTCAAATGAGTAAAAAAACTATAGCAAAGTGCAAAGTAAGTAGTGAAATATTTACTTTAAAAAAAGCATTTACCTTTGGCACAGGAAATGACTACACAGCACAACCAAATGCATGCAATGAACAGAGATTATTGCAATCATGGCAAGAACTATTGGTCCCAACTGAAAAATAAATTAAACAGTTGTACACATCTTAAAAGGTAAGATTAACCAAATATCACTACATTTTAAAAAGCTTAAAATTTGCAGCCAAAAAAAAGAAAAAGAAAATGACGAAATAACAGTTTTAATTTTCTCTCTCTCTCTTTACTTTCTGAAAAAACTGAAAAAATGGGATATCAGAAAAATGATGATTTTTGTATGAGTACTCTTTAAACCTTTCATTGTAGCCCCTTTCTTGATCTGTATTGCTATATATTTTTTAAATCTTTTAAATAAAAAACTTTAACTGCATCTAGAAACCTAGAAGCACAATCTAACATTAAAGGCAATCTAACAATTTTTGAAATACAACTGGTTTTGTTTTATTAAGGCTATTAAAGCTGATAGACAAAATCCGAAGATCCCCTCTTTCAAATAAATTTGAAGAGACATCTCTTGAAGGCTACTGTTAACTATGTGCTTAATGTCCACCAAATGGGCTCTAACATCTGCACTAAATAAATAGAATGAAAGTTCCGCTACAAAACCTATACGTTTAACTTAATGAAAATTGGAAAGAACATCCTGTCTACAACAAATTGAAGAGTAATATTATTCCCATTAACTGATAACTTTATTGTTAAATATTGAAGTTCGATTGATATTCCTGAGAAAATTTTTTTTTTTTTTTTGGGGGGGGGGGGGCATCTCGTGTCAAGTAAATTCATAGTAACAAATTAACATACTTATTGATTAACTGGTAAAGGACACAGGATGCAGGAATAAGATACTCTTTGAATGATATTAATGATAAAGATGAATGGGGAAAAGGTGCTATCAGAAGTCGTGTTGGCTAAGCTAAGTCTAATCTTAAGTTTTAACGTCATTTTCCCCCCAGCAATTGGGGCTCAGACGGTGCCCTTCAGAGGGACTTTGATATGGCAGTGAGGAATTTCTTTGCCGGATGCCCTTCCTGACGCCAACCAATGGCTTTTTTCTTTTCAAAGTTCCAAATTCTCCTCGACAGCTCGGGGAATCGAACCTGAACTCTTGGTTACTGTGCAGTTGAACTAACCATTAAGCCACGGCTCCTCCTAATGATGATTATTATTGTGATGGAAACTACAGGTGATTTAGAGAAAGTCAGAAAAGAAATATTCTGTTTGGTGTTTCAACATTACCTTATTAATTAACTAAGTAGAACATTTACATGTCGTCTTAATAGCCTATAATATTCTTTTGTATTGCTAATGTTTTATTACTAGAAACAGGCAAAATAAAAATGGTGAAATTGACAAGCCTCTAATTATAGATAAACAACAGTTGTGAATTAAACAACCACTATATTCTCCCTTGTTTCAAATTTATATCCCTTAAGGAATTCGCCAGGATTTGGGTAGATCATTACCAGAAGTATCTGAAGATGAATTTGAAAAAGGGTTTGCAGCATTTAGGTGATTTCGAGATACTGTCCACAGCTACTGACACTTACGCAGAAGTGAAGGCATAACAATAGATGTCTGAAATGTTTCTGCTCTCATGGAATTGTTAAAAGAGATAAAATAAGATAATAGTAGGAAAAAGATGTTACCTTATTAGTTTAAATCTGATATACTGATTAATCTGACTTAAAAATCGATTTCCTTATTACAACGTAAAGGCTGGAAATGCTTTTCATTTGGAACTTAATGCACCTAGGCAGACTTTCACTTTCCAATAAGTACCTTCCAAAGTAAAGTTGCTGTTCAGTTTCTGAAAACTTATAGTTTTGCGGCAAAGCGCCTAAATGGACACATATAGCATTTGCAGGGACATTGCTCTTAATATTAGGAAGTACTTCTAAAAGGCTACTGCTGTAATGCTTTTAAGTCAGTTACGTTTTCAATTGATATATGTATGTATATATGTATGTATGTATGTATGTATATATATATATATATGTATGTATGTATGTTTGAATGTATGTATGTATGTATGTATGTATGTATGTATGTATCTATTTATCAATATATCTATAAATTTATATATAAGCACCAATTACGAGTGTTTGAGGCAACCAATTTCTTCACATTTTAATTGTTGTGTTTTTAAAGAATTCGTGATATATCCAGCGAAAAAAAATGTACCACAGCTGTTACGATGGCAGCCTAATGACAAAGATAAACAAAGTACAATTTGAAAACGAGGCACAACAAAACCCGGTCTTAACTATCAAATTTTTTCCCGTTCAGTTCGTTTTGAACGTGACCAATTATGGCTTTCATTCATGCCTTTATTTTGAGTTATTAATACCAATCCAAGATTTTCTCATATATATAATTGTTTTATATATAAAAACAATAGTGTAGAACACTTCAGGTATTGAAGATGATACAGAGCACCCTAATAAGTATAAAATGACAAGAAATATAACGACAGTTTTATTGAGACTTCAAATTCCTTGCATTGCATTCACCAGGCAACTGACAAGATTTAAATAATGTTAGTTACCTGATTTAAATAATAATATAATTACAAATTGGTGGGTTAATGTATCTAAAAGAAAGAAATTCCTTATATTCTTTAATTCTTCAAAAATTGAGAAGAGAACGTCTGTTTAGGATCTACTCTGCTGATTACAAAACCTCTCCATGTACTCATGTCGGTAAACGTAATTCAGAGGTCTTTGTCCCTTTATTTTTAAAAAGTCACTACTTAAAATGGAGCTTTGCTCCTTTTTTCATTCCCTGAAGTTTTCTATATGTTTTGAGTTATAATCTTAAACAATTTTCTTTTCATGAAATTGTAACTCATTTTTAGCAAGCAGCACTATGGCTCGTTTCAAGAATAAGATGGTCATCAAAAGCTGAATGTTTGGATAGTGAAGCGCAACCTGCATTTCCTGACGACTTCGAAAAATTCCTTCCTGGCCACTTCATTTTTCTTCAACATTACCATCATCATCATAATTAGTTTCCAGTCTTCACTCTGTAGGATTGTATAATCCTGTTCAAGAAACCAGTATTTCCTATTGTCACAAGACAGTTTTTAAACAATATGCCAGAGTCCCGAGAAATTAAATATTCATTAGCAGAGAGGTTCAAGAGTTTAAGAGACGAAACCACCTCCTCCTCCGTATGAAAGAAGTATCCAGCAAATAGTATGATTTGTTGCAGTAAAGTGGATAAAACAAGGCAAGTTTACAAAGGGTACCCTCTGAAGTAGCTTGGTGACCACCGCATGCTCCTCGTATGATGCAGTGGATTCCCTTGAAAAGACATTGCTGTTTTGTTTAGGAGAATAGGATTTTTCATGGTAAAACACAAAAAATTAACCAAGAAAGAAAGAAAGACAAAATGTTTTTCGGGGTGCCAAATAAGAAGGCAAAATTAATTTTGAACTGCTCTTATTGTGAACCAAACTCTCTCCTACCCTGGAGATTCTCAAAAGTAATTGTCGACCCCATTTGGACGATTAGACTTCTAGTAGTGATGGCTTATGCACTACAAATGATATAGACGTCTTCGAGGCTGTGTCATAGACTCCCTTAGAGTAGCTTATAACGTCCTCAGATCTCCCCAAAAAACTGCGAATCCCTTTTGAATTCTTGTTTTGCAACTGCTATACCTAATTTACAGGAGCCAAACAACTGCTATGTTTTTTGTGTGAAAAATAAGTATTTTTTTAACCATGGGTAGAAGGGCATGGGGAAGCATTGGTACTGCTATTGTTTTTACAACATTATTGTTAAGTAGAAGAAAATCCTACCACTAGCCCAGAGTGCTTTATAGCTGCTGGTAGGCCAAGGATTCCTGTACCAATGTTTCCTTTTAATATATGCATAGCCGTTTGCCAGCTCCTGTAAAGATGTAGATAATCATTGTTTCAACAGAATAAAACTTGTCAAGGAAATACATTTTTATTTTATATAAAACAATCGTGCCTGTTTAGTAAATACAAAGGCATACTAATTTTTCCTTACACAAATCGCTAGTTGAGGAAATATGAAGCCATTAAACAAATATTTAATTTACTATTTAAGGAGCAACACCGATCATTTCTATGTTCACTTTCAACCAGACTAAATTGATAAATCTAGGGTTACTTTCAGAAAGGCTAGCAATGCTGGTAAAAGAGTGATACCTGATGTTAAATCTTGCTATCTTGAGAAATTTTAGGAATCTATTTCGTCCCCAAGACTTGGGACACAAAATTTTGATAGGATTTACAATAGTGTTTTGAATTTTATTAAGTCGATTATTTTACTATTTACTTTGATGACAATGAGTTTTCTTTATTCTTTCAGGGAAAGGTTAATTTTTTTTGCTAGTTTAATTCCCGCCAATTCCTTTCTAAATGACACTGAAGTTTCTTTGCTAAAGTTATCTTCACAAACTGATCAGGATTTGGACTCTGTCATCATAAATCTAGGCTTGGTTGCAAAAGTTATTTTTAGGATTGATCAATCTAAAGCTACTGGTCTAAATTCGATTCTGGTAGTTGTTTTAAAAGAGTGTACTTTTGAGTTATCTTTGTTGTTATTGAGACGTTTCAATCTTTGACTATCAGAGTCTTGCTTGTTGATTTTCTGGAAAGTTTCTCATATTGTTCCTGTCTTCACCAGTGTAGATGATTCACCTGATCCTGGCAAATATTGACTGGTAATTCTTCTTTCTGTTATTAGTTATGTCTTTGAAAGACTTACCAACAATACACTTGTGGAGTTTTTTGAGAACTTAGACCTCTTTGTTGGTGGTTTGTTGAATGTATCTATTGGTTTATGGATAAGTCTGGTGAAGAACGTGATATATCTCCGGGTATTTCTAAGGCATTTGATAAGGTGTGGCACGATGGCTTTCTTTGCAGGCTTTTTGATTATGGTATTTGTGGAAGGAGTTTTAGTATCCTTTTGTCTTTTCCTCTCTAAATGCATGTGGAATTACATTTCACGAGTATTCCATTAATGCTGGCGTTTTTCAAGGTTCTCTTTTTGGTCCCACTCTTTTCCTTCTTTTCACCAAATATCCTCCTGGTATTTACTCTATTTCATCAATACCTAAGTATCATTTGAACAGGAACAAGTTAAATTTTGGCAAGCTTTAGCAAGTGACCTTCAGGCTGTTAGAGAATGGTAAACGAATTACCTCTCTCTTTCATATGCGGCAAGAGTGGAAATCATGTGGTTCAATACAAAGGTGAGTCCTTATCTCCGTCAATGTTCATGGACTATTATTTCGATATTAGCCTGGCAAGAATGCTTCTCCTCTTGACAAATGTTTATGAGGATGCTTGGTTTGTCCTTTAGTCTAGATCTTTCCTAGGTTTCTTATATTCAATCTATTGGTAAGTTCGCTTTAAAAAACATTGCTTCTTTGTATCACGCTGAGAATAACTTACACCTGAGGCCATTTTTTATATCTATCAATCTATCATCCATCCTTGAATGGAGTACTCTTGCTATATCAAGACAGATGCCTCCTGATCGCGTCTTGATGTTCTTGATCAAACTTAGAGACGTTATTGTTACTGGATAGGTCAAAATCTTGCAGCTACTCTTTAACCTGTGTCTCATCGATAATATATGACTTGTCATAGTTTCATACACTCAGTGGCCTTTTGCCTTGTATGGTCCTTAACCCATAAAATAAATTAAGATAATTGATGAAAACAGTGAAGAAAATTCACAAGGAAAACAAACATTTAACAAGTTCATTTATATCAAAGTGAGACTGAATAATAATTGTCAGATAAATGATAATAACAGGATATGAATAAATCCAACTACAATTCGGGCCTGAATACTCCATATGTTTTTTTTAATTAAAATTGTAAATGTACGAATATTTACTTACGTTAAGATATTTAGGAAAAAATCTATTTATACTTACTCCAATTTATCTTCGTATTCTTCTTCATGGTCCTTGTCTTTTGAAATTTCATTTTCTGCTGTTTCGCTGTCACACAAAAAATGAAATAAAAGGAATATTATGACCTCTATTTAACTAAACTTTTATATAATTTTAATTTAATCTAAGAAATAGGAATTAATATTTTTTATATCCTAGCCAGGCACCTCTTATTCAGAGATTAGATAAAGACAATCTTTGTTTCTTCATTTCTAAAAAACCTTTTTCAAATTCTTCTTTTCAGTAAGGATAAATGTTGTGACGAACAGAACAGACCGATCTGCTGTGGCTACTCCTAACGGGATATAGCCGGAAGACAAAAAAGAAGGGAAAGGATGTATGTCGTAGGGAGGGGGTGGGTCTGCTTTCCTTTTCCTACAGCCCTATATATTCAAAATATTAATTTCAATGGCCCTTTCTCAAGCAAAGGACAATCAAGGCTCTCTTCTTTCAAGACAGTGGCATTCAGTGAACAAACCACGTTTCTGGTAGCTATATCATTATATTTTCTAAACCAAATTCGAGGGGCCATTAATTAAAGTGATAAAACCTTGCAGCAATTTTTGTTAAAGCTTTCGGCGGCTGTCATTACGCATATTTCCATTACGTGCAAATATCAAAACGTAAAAAGCGGATTACTTTTAGTGTGACTTATAACTTTAACTCCTAATTCTGGTTTGGCCAATTTTTATCACTGGTGTTATTAAAGCATCAGGTCTGTGTTGCAGACATTGATAATTAATCAGGGCTCTCCAGTTACCACTGTACTTCTTTACTATTTTATATGTCCAAATATATAGAACACAAAACAGGAAAGTATTACAAATTCTGTAATGCAAGATTTCATCTCTCATCAGTAAACAAAATTTAAATTGAAGACAGTGGTACGGAAATTGTAAAGGAGTGAAAATTATGTGTGCATCGAAATGGCTCTGGACCCTTTCCGCGCCCTTTGATATTCACATGACCTACCATGTGAGCTATAGGCGCTATGTCCTTAAGAAGGTCGTGTTAAAACGCTTTTTCCCCCATTTAAGTGCACCATTCTTTCCCGAAGCCCCTATTGTTAGGAATTGAATTCCAATGTCTCATATTCAAGAATACTTTTCAATGGTGGGTTATGTTTTACTGCAGGTTATAACAAAGATTTCCGATGGTTGTCCGATGGGTGTGCGATAGATTGATGAGTGTCTAACTATCTACCTATCTATCTATCTATCTTTCTATCTATCTACCTATCTGTCTATCTTTCTATCTATCTGTCTATCTATCTATCTATATCAAGATAATTTTCTTTAAAGCATCACAATGGGAGTTACCAGTAACTGGTGGCCATCTGGCGGCAGGGGTGGCTCACTCTAGGATCCGCACCAGGACTCAGTACTGCTGGAAAGTACTTTACTGATGAGGGAAGGGGAGAAGGTGCTCATAGAATCTGGCAGTTCTTTTCAAAACTGGTATCTTTCTTCTTGGTTATACTCATTTTTCCTTTACATGATTGGAGCATTGTCAAAGTGGAGTTTGTTATTCCTTCTTTCACTTTCTGATCTCAGCAGACATTTTTTCTATTGCTTGTCAGAAAACTAATGTAAGTATTCAGTTGTTTGTCATAAATCAAGTAACAGTTGCGTTCATCATGAACATAATTGGCTAGTAAGAAATTCTTTAGAGCACCCACCACCCTTCGTTACTGTTTGATGTTTGTTAGTATTGCAAGTTGCTGTCTTATTTGTCATACGGACGTATCGATTCAATAAAACCTATAAAATCAAATAAAAATACTTTTAATTGGAAGAGTCGGTCGATATGCGTACCAGCTATATATCGTCCTGTACAATATTGTAAGCAAATGCTACTTATACTATATATATAGTTAAGTAAATAGGATTTTAATTAATTTCTAACAAGAAATTTTTTATGCGTGGTTTGCTAATATTCTGTTTCTGTCATCCATATTCATGGTAAAACAAATTTGCTAATATAAGCTATATAAACAAACGGTTCGTAAGCACCAAGTTGACGAAGTTCTTGATCATTGAAATCATTGAAAGGGCAGCATTTCGTTGATGTGCGAAATAGCCCAAAAAGTGATGAATGGATTTAGAGGAGTTTTCAGCAACTGTGCATAGTAGGTAGCAAAAAGTTAAATTTTGGTTTTTAGTTGTGATCAAGTCAAGGAACTTTTTAATTGGTTCTTCATGATGACTAAGAAATGGAGGGTTACAACATTCAGTAAAAATTGCAAATTATGGACGGAAATAAAGTGCTTGGCGGAGGTTTGAACTATCTGTCAACTCATTATATTTTTTATAAAACATATAGATTTTGATAAAATTTTTGGTTGTGTACATCAGTTTAGTACTATGAAATTGTTTAGGAACCTTTAATACTCAAAACATCTAAAATCAGAAAGAGAAGAGATAAATATTTTAGGTAGCGACCCCGTATGTGGGGGTGGGGTGGGGTGTGTGGTTTGTTTGTGCTTTTTTTACTGTTTAGAAATCATACAATGCATAAAAACAATGTGTATGGAGATATAAGAAAAAACAAAAAAAAAGTCTAGGGAAAAAAGGTGATTCCAAGATGTAGGAGGTGATCTTAGACTTATAATTCACATGAAATGATAAAGGAAAACACTCAGAAGTCAGATTAGATACAGAAAAGTGATGTCATTAATTCACAAAAAAATAGTTTTTAGGTTGGGTCTATAACAACAATTTATTTGGAAAATCTTGTAAAATTTTATAAATTGTTTCCGAAAATAAAAGAAAACAATCATTTTTGAAGTCACAATATTAACAAATACAGATCTTTGTGAAATGGGTAAAGTAAAAAATATTTAAATAAATACTGAATTTGTTTTATAGCAGGCAGTACTACTTAATTTTGCAAAAATATTGAAAAATGAACTTTTATTTCCAATAACAATTTTTTTTTTTAATAGGCTGGTGTTTAAGGACAGTTAGATGTACATATTATTGTACGAACCATACTAAAGGAAGAAAATGCAGCTTTCAAATCTACGTCCACCAGAGAACTTCCTCTTTTCCTCCCTCTCTCTCATCCTCAGTCTGATCTCACCCCAGAAATCCACTACCTTCATATGTAAAGATTGCAGCCTTGGAACCTTGTATCTTCTTGCAAATAGCAGTAACCAACAATACCTATGAATGGGACTTTAGTAACATAATGAATTGTAGAGTAGTCATGTAGCAGTTTCAACTCATTTCTCTGTTATTCCTTTTTCCAAAATTCTTGTTTCTCTTTCTTCTTCTTTCGATAATGACAAGATAAACAATAGCTATATGATTCCAAGCTCCGGTAAAAAAAGGTAAGAAATTTAAAACTCTATATTTCTCTATATTTTTGACAACAAATATCGGACAATGATGCTTTGTAACTTTTTTTACCAAATATACTAACAAATACTGGATGGGATAGTTTCTACTCTACTTTTTCATGATTGTCAGTAATGATCAGTGAACACAGTATTTCAGGCTCTGTGATGAGACCGGCTGAGACCGGCTGAGACCGGTTTCTCTCTGGAGATAAAATTCTCTACTGCAGAATCTTTCTTCAGCATATTAGCAGATTATTTATCTATTTTTAATTTCTAAAGAAATAAACTTTTTAAAGACATTTTCAAAAATATACTTTATGATTCGAAATTCAGCATTTCTTATAATAAAATTCGCTTTTGTACTATTCTTATCTGATTCTTATTATTGAGAATAGGAAATGTAAATAAAAAGTTGGTATTTCATGCTTCAAAAACTACTTCAGAATGCAGTCATAGCAAAGGAGACACACTCTGTCCTAGACAAGTGGATAATCCTTTAAATTTGATTACGAAAAACCAGAAATTGAACTTCATATGAAAAGTTCTGCAAAGTTCTGTTCGAACTTATTTTGGATTTAAAAACAGAGCAAAGCGAAAGAAACCTCGTGCATTACAAGCAGCAAAGCACTTATTTATATATTTGTGGAAAACGTCCACCTTGCCTTCCAACATACTATGTTCGAGGTTATCTGAACAACAGAAAGAACAGGTTTTGATTCCAAATCAATGAATCGTTTTAAAGTAGAAAATTATTGACATCGGTGTGAACAAATAAATTCTTTATTGACAACGTATTTCGCAAAAGAGCAAGATAAGATAAGATTGAATAGAAAGTCAAACATACCGGGTGGCTATCATTGTCGAAAATATTTTAAAATATGTTAATAAATGCAGATATAATTAACAATATTTTTTTCTGTAAAATTCAGAAATTAAAGTTCTGTAAAATAAAATTTTAATATTGCAGAAGAAACCAGTAAGAACAAATTGACCTACACTGAAGTAACTTGTGTCTAAATTAATTACGATGCCAATTGTTGTCTATCCCCTTGTGAAGAAATAAAAGATTATAAAATTTACCTTAACAGAGGCGCAGTATCGGTATCCTCAAACCATCTAGGGTCGCTTGCTTCTTCTCCTGTTTCTTCTGCTTTCTTGACATCTTTGTCGCTCTCGGGAAAACCAGACATTTTAAACTTGTACAGGCATCAAAATTCTTTGAACTCCCAAAGTTCTATAGCATTCAAATGTTCTGTAATTTATTGAAGGATTCCATTGTTTTATTGTCTGGTATACGTCTTCTAATACACAGTTTAATTATAAATGCATCTCTGTCCATCACTGAAAGAGTTGTACCTTGAAAACTCTAGATGAAGTGACGGTTCCATTACTGATATTTTTTACTATCTTTTAGTTCATTTTTTTATATCATAGAATTCTTTGCCATGCTTCTCAGTTAACTGCTGCCCTTATAAAACAGTCACTAAGATCCCAAATTCTCTAAAATCAAAAAACTTTCTTGTAGGTTACAATAATCTTTTAACTGTGACATGAAAGTTGATTCACTAGAAGGAGAAACTATTAGAAATAAATTTTACCGGCAGGTGTTTGCATTCTGCACGGGTGCTCATGCGCGATTTCAAAGATCAACAAATTCCAGCCCTCAAGAGCTGATCCACTGTGATTAAAAGCACAGTAAAATTGTACTAAGGTTTATAAACCACAAAATTAAGCCAGCTGCGTTTTATTATATTACTGAGAGAAGATTGGCTGAAGTTGCTAAACTAGAAGGAGATTTTGTTGATTGTCTTACCATCGTTTACAATATCGATAAGCCGTTCCAAATGTGCGGCCCGTGTACATCGGTAATATATGCTTAAATCATTGAATCTTAAAATCTGTGTCAATTTTCAATTCTTGACCAGAGAAAGGCAACTTCATCATTCTTTCAAATTGTAAAAAATATTGGGGTGAAATTTTAGTTTTTGGTTTTATTTTCAGAATAAAGTTAAAATTCAATGAGAAATAGATATAAAAAAGTAGTAATTTTCTTTTTGGCTCCAAATTTTTGATCTTTTAAAAGGGTATCCCTGCAGGACTATCGGCTAATGTTTCTTTGCTTTCATGGTCCCATGACAAATTTTCTAATAAAATATTTAAAAATTCTTAACCGGTAATTGACAACAGTAAATCCATAACATTTATCAGAGAAAGGCCGATTCAAAAATGTTATTTTGATGTTTTTTTCGTTGTGCCTGTATTTATTTGAAGGTTTAAACCCTCTATTTTCTATTTCAATTTATTTCTAAATAAAAGCCTTGGATGATTCATTTCATACAGAAATAGGTCTTTGTTTAGAATGACACAGAAAGGTTACGCTCTGTTATTGTGAAGGAACTTTGAAGAAAAATCTTCTATTTAGAAACAGAGCTGAATGAAAAGAGTTTGTAAAAAGAGCCATAAATTTAAGTTTCTTAAGCAAAATAAAGCAGATATGAAATGAAAAGGGATCATAAAACATAGTTTACATAATGTAAATAGTAGAAAATCTGTTAGCGAACTGAAGATAGAGGAAATGAACATTTGTTTTCAGCACTGATTTGTCGACCCAGTGGCTCAGAAAGTAAACAATTCAAACTCAAAGGGACAAATTTACAAACCAGATAACCTACATGTCGCCGATTTCACCACAGCTAATGTTATATGAGAAAATTTTTGTTGACATTATGCTATGGGTTAGCATCAGCTACTAGTACAACACGTAAATAGGAGTAAAACAAGTTTGAGAAAGGTCCCTTCAAAATAAATAAATTTTGTTTGCAAACAAGTAAAAAAGCATACAAAATTTTCAAACGTTCAGAAATTTCTTCGAATCAAGATATATTTCAATACATTGGAACTTTGTCTGAGAAAAAGGACCAAAACAACAGTAACAACAACAACAACAATAATACCTGTGTCAGCAAAACACTCTCATCAACGCATCTAACAATGATACACAGATAACTTTGAATCATAAAGAATGCTGAAGAGGACTAGCTGTAAAATGTGGAATACTTCATAACCTTATCTATGAAATTACAGTGGAGTTTCTGTTAGCAAACAAAATCACTGCGAATGTTTGTGTCTTTAGTTTTTAAGTGTTCTTCAATCGACAAATGGTCTTAATTTGTCTCAGAAGCCTGAAATCAGTAGACTTATACAATAACTTTTTATGGTTTATGCCTGTTTTGACGTAGACTCAGAGGGTATATCAGACGAAGAAAATCTCTCACAAATAATTCTTAGATAGTATTACAATATCGTTCATGAAATGGCTAATCGAAGGATTGCTTCAAATGGGCGTTCCTAATGAAGAATTCTTAGGCGAGCTATTGAGTATTAAGGAATATTACTGTCAGACAAAAAAAACCTCTTGACATTTCTGCATGTTAAGCGTTCTTTCTCTGACAGTTTATTTCCAAATGAGAGAAAGATGTATATTAATTGTCTTAATATTACAGAAGTTTTTTTTCATGACATAAACATCGCAGCTTTGATTATAGGTTGCCAGGTCCAAGAGCGTCGACAAAGCAATAAGCACTGAATCCATTATCTTTCCTTTATCGAAGAACTTTTGCATTATGAAAATAATAAATTACAGCTGTAGAGGATTTGGAATTGTAGAAGAGTGGAAACGATATTTGTACTGAACTGGATACGAATCAGCTCTTATGGCTAGCTTGGTAACATATTCCAACAACTGAGCTATCGATGCTTATTCTTAATCCGATCAATTTTGCAATCATATCATTCACGTGACTGCGCCGTTCTTTCCTCAAATCCCTATCTTTTTTGTTTCTCATTCCAATCACGAATCTAAGGCTGAGTTGTATGTTTTGATCGGCTGAGCTGACCTTGGAAGGAAAGTGGTGGTTCTTCAGGACGATGAGCCCTATATTTGTGATTTGGAATTCTTCACAATATAAAACATTATGGACAAGTACTACAAAGAAAGATTGATCGTTTCCATGATGATCAAATATTGTTGGAGTATTATAAAAATATTAATAGGACATGAAGCAGCAAATAAAATTCTGTAAATTCCACGTTATTACTGGATGGGATCAACTGTCTTCCGTTCATATCAGTAAACTTAAATTCTATAGTTTAAGACTGTGCATCGTGCCTTGGAGCTTAGTACTTCTATAACCGAAAAATTCTCTGAAAGCCTATAAATATAACATATATTTACTTCTTTTTACCCTTTGGTCGAATGTATTGCGATGTTGATAGCAAAAATAGAATTATAGGCAATCCATTTTGCTTGGGTACTGCCAAAAAGTACTTCTTGTTATAAAGCAAAACCATGACGTAATGAACAAGAACCGATAGCCATGGGTTCCAAATATTGTCTGGTATAGGGGCGATTGATCATTCTTTTCCCACAGTTTTTCAGTACCCTGGTTTTTTGTGTGTGATACATTATGGGTTACTCTAAACAGAGCAAGACTAATAGATAGCCGGGTTGAAGACAATTATTACAAGGGGGGTCATTCATTACCACCCCGTAATTCCTTTGTGGGGTAGCCAGTCAACTGAACATATTTTAAAACGGTGTCAGGTTAGCCTTTGGCGTAACAATTACGTTATAATGGATAAGAATTATGACGATAATTGAAAATCCTCTCTATTAATTTAATATCTACTTGTCAAATCTACACTCTATGCTTTTAATTACGAATTATATTTGAAATTAAGCCATCCAAAGATGCTACTATTCGCATTTGACTTGACATCAATATAAATTCTAATCAGCTAAAATCAAGTCCTATTATTGTTGATTTTCATCTTTAATAATAGCAAGAACAGACTGGTATGTTCCTGCAACTGCTCCAATGATACCTATGCAGATAATTATCATGTCTTTTACACATGCCACAACGGTTCTAAATCTTGAGTCCTGTTTCCAGATGCATAACAAATGTAGTGATGCTGGAATTACAAAGAGAACTGCTGATCCTGCCATTGCTCCTACCAATGCTATGCTATTCCCTAAATTTGAATTGGTCATTGAAGCACCATCTAAAAGGTAAGAAAAGGTAAGAAAAAAGGAGTTTGCGCTACAAAATGTGATCTTCAGGAGAAAGTTGAAAAGTAAGTCAAGAGCAAAGAAAAAAATCCGGCAGTTTTGAAAGAGACAAACTTGGAAGAAACATCAATAATCAAAACCAAGAAACAGGAACATTCTTTGGACTATGAAAACTAAAGATGGCAATATACAAGCAGCAAGGATAAATGAAAAAAGAAGTAGGGAAAGGCAACAGATAAAAATGTTGTATAGTATTTCAGCTTGGATAAAACCAGAAAACATGCGTTCGTCATCATTGGAGCAGACGAGTGAAATACGTAAGTATGGAAGCCTAAAAAGATTAATAAAAAAATGTTAAATTAAAGTACATGCCGAAAAAATTTGCGGCGAAAAGGAAACAATCAAAAGTTGAGTTATGTTCAAATAAGGAAATAAATAAAAATATTCTGATAAAAACAGGGTATTTTAAGCAATAAATATTTGATGTAATATAATTTAATATAATATATTATAATATAATATAATATAATATAATATAATATAATATAATATAATATAATATAATATAATATAATATAATATAATATAATATAATATAATATAATATAATATAATATAATATAATATAATATAATATAATATAATATAATATAATATAATATAATATAATATAATATAATATAATAAAATATAATATAATATAATATAATGTAATATAATATAATATAATATAATATAATATAATATAATATAATATAATATAATATAATATGATAAAATCTAATATAATATAATATAATTGAAAAGATTATTTTTCTGAAAGGTACTTTTTCAAATGCCTTAAAACGTAATTTGCTGTGAAAACCCCCAGGAAGCTCTATACTTACATGTCAAAAGTACCAAAAGTACTCGTATTATATACCCAATGACTTTTGCTTTTCTTGCACTCCATGTCCTTTTAATAGCAGGTGTAATAATACTCATAGGAACATAAAATTGTATAAAGTAAGTTAAATAGATAGCCAAGGTGTATGAAGCCCGAACAACATTGTAAACCCTAAAAGAAGAAAGAAGACAGTGAAAGTCAACAATGGAGCTCATGAAGAACTCAAAAAAACCAAACAAAACAGCTGATTGGTTTTGTATTGGATTTACAAATCTGACAAGTAAACTGGCAAAGTGTCTCAGTCAAATCGTAATATATTGTAGGTTTAATTGACAATGGTTACAAATGGCTTTCATTGAGGATCAGTTCCCAATGACTTTGTGTTACATCAAAAAGTTTAAATAGTGTCTCTCTTTGTGAGACAGGGATTCATTTTTCACCCAGGAAATCATTACTTCTTGGCAAATACTAACCTCTTTATATTACTCAAAAATATTCGGGAAGTCATTATTTACCGCCATACTAATACATATTAGTACATATTAGATCCTTCCCTTTCAGGTTGTTGATTACAGAAGACCAATGGCAAACAGCCAAAAGATTTAAGCTCCTCATCTGCGAATCCAATTAGTTTTGGTATAATCTGTGTCAACTCAGAAGTCTTATCATATATCATCATTTATTTCAGGAATAAATGAAATTTGGTTGGGTTTTTTTGTAGTTAATTGCAACGAGTTGTGTGGAGCAAATAGGGGCACAATAGCAAAATATTCCCATTTTCTGCTAGCTTGAGGAATCGTAACATTGAATTTTCATCAGTACGTTACAAGATAAATCCTAACTTCTTAAAAATTCAAGTCACATGCAAGAAACATCTGCAGTATATACTTCAAGATCTTTAGTTGTTACGTTACAGGTCAAAGGTAATAGTATTTAATGCCAAGATACCATATTCGATCTACCATTCATGACTTCAAAAATGATTCAACTTACGGTGTTTCTGGTAAGTTCAAAGTAATGCTGCCCATTGTCTTTTCACCAAATGCCACAAAGCCAAAGATAGCAATAGTGAGATATAAAAGAATTAATACAGCCATGCTTGCAAACATCACTTTAACAAACTCATTTCTTTTCTTGGCCTTCATTTCAACCGGTAAAACCTGAAGAGACAAAATTGCAAGCAATTACAAAATGGCTAATAGAAAAGAAATTAATATTACTAATGCCACCCTGATTTGGATGAGTATGACAAACAAAATATGTTATGCACATAACGCATACAAATTTAATAATAATGATGATTATTATTTTCATACTATCTGCTCTGGAATAGTTTTCAGGTGTGCGTTTATTCCGTCTCGACCCCAACTAGGGGCTTAGAGACGGAGCACCTTTCTTAAGATATGGGCTGATCCAAGTAATGCCACTATTTGTATGGATCCAAGAGTGCTCCCTATTCCTAGTTTTTCTAAAGCTGGTCTTAAGTTAGAGCTGACTGTTCCTAAAGAGCCTAAAATGATGGGGATTACTTTTGATGGTGTGGTGTGCAATCTCTCGATCTCAAAAGTCAGAACTTGATATATTTCGATTTTAATATTTTCAGTATTAAGGATATTAGTGTCAAAAGGGACGGCGATATCGATTAACTTCCAAAGTTCTTTCCCTCTTGTTAAACAAACTTATATCAGGTCTGTTGTGTTTTAGCCTGCTGTCTGTGAAAAAGGTCATGTCCCATAGCAATTTGATGTTATCATTCTCTTGACACGTCTGTGGTATATGCTCATACCAACGGTCAGCATGCTCCGATTCATTGGCTTTACATAATTCCCAGTGAAGCCTGCATGCTACTTTGTCGTGTCTAGCTTTATACTCAGTCTGAGTTAGCGGAGTACAGCCATTAATAATGTGTTGTACACTTCCGGGTGCGGATTTGCATTTCCTACACATTGGTGAATTTGTTGTTTTATCAATGGAGTGTTTGATTGCATTCGTTCTCAGTACTTGCTCTTGCGCAGCCAATATCATGCCCTCAGTCTCTTTTTTGAGGTTCCCTTGTCGCAGCCACCTCCAGGACTCTGGCTCTGCAAAGTCCTTAGTAGATTTGTAAAATTTACCGTGTAAAGCTTTCTCCTTCCACTCATCGAAATGTTCACTTCTTATTCTCTCTTTATAGTCTTTCAAACATTCCACAGGTTTAACAACTCCTTCTCTCCTTGCTTCAACTATCATCATTTCAGAGCTGTCCTGCACATATTCGCATAGAGATGAGTATTCGGCTCTGACAATGTTCTCGATTCCCTGCAGACCTCTGCCACCCATTTTTCTTGGAAGGTAAAGTCTACCAACACTACTCCTGACATGCAAGCCCCTACTCAAACTAAGTATCTTTCTGGTTTTCCTATCCATCTCCTTTAACTCCTCTTTGGTCCATGAAATCATCCCTGCACCATATCTTACGACACCAACTGCCCACGCATTGATCCCATTGACTAGATTTCCCCCGTTCAACTTCGATCTACATATCTTCTTCACTCTCCTGATGTATTCATCTCTGATCTTTTTCTTCATTTGCTTCTCCAGCATTTGGTCAAGTTGCAGTATTCCAAGATATTTATATCCAGTGGGATCTGCTTCCTTAATAACCCCATCTGCACCAAGATCTATCCCTTCGGTTTCAACGTGACTGCCTCTTTTGAGTTCTAGGATTGGACATTTGTTTAACCCAAACTCCATTTTAATGTCATTGGAAAAAATGCTGACAGTGTTAATCAACGACTCTAATTGATTCTTATTGGAAGCATACAGCTTAAGATCGTCCATGAATAACAAGTGGTTGATCTTTTGAGACCCTTTTGACATTTGATATCCAATGTTGGTTTTTCTCAGAATTTGACTAAATTGAATCATGATTAGCACAAACAAACGCGGAGAAAGGGTGTCTCCTTGGAAAATACCACGATTTATTTCTACTGTACCGAGATTCTCTCCATTCCAAGTCAAAACAGTCTGCTATTCTTTCATTCTGTTCTTAATGATATTCCCTATGTTGTTAGAGATACCAAACATGTCAATGCATTTATTTATCCAGCTATGGGGGACCATGTCATACGCCTTTTTATAATCGATCCACCCTATAGCTAGATTTGCGTTTCTTCTTTTGGAGTTTTTCAGGACTGCTTTGTCGATGATCAGCTGGTCTTTTGTGCCTCTGGTCTTCCTTCAGCATCCCTTTTGCTCATCAACAAACAATTCATTCATCTAGAGATGATCATAGATCTTCTCAGAGAAAATCCCGGTTAGCAGCTTCCACATAATCGGGAGACACGCAATCGGTCGGTAGTTTCCAACTGCATTACCCTTACTAGGGTCCTTCATGATAAGCACCGTCTTCCCCTGGACCATCCAAGATGGTACATCACCCGAATCTAAACAATGTTGGAGATGACAGCTTATCCGTTCATGCATGGAATCTAACCTTTTGAACCAAAATCCCTCTCGTCTTCACTGGTTATCAGAATATCAACTTGTTTATTAACTAAATTAAGCTCGTTTTCTATCTCCTTGATCCACTCAGCCTCTTGCTGATGTTCAGCACTGTTGAACCATATTTCACTCCAAAACCGGGTTGCCTCTTCCGGGTTAGGTGGAGTATTGGCTGTTTTCTGGCTGTCTAACTCTTCATAAAAGCGTTTTTGATTTACTTGAAAAAGAGAGTTCTTCTTGTACTGCTCATTTCTTTCATCAAAACGTTTTATTTTCACTGATCCTGCCGTAAGTTTTTGGCGTAGCATTTCACAGATGTATCGGGTACCCTTTTCAGATACCTTGTATTTTCTTTGGAACAAGTTTTGTTCTTTTTCACTAAGCTTTCTACTCCTTTGAAATTCTTCTAGTCTGCTCAAGTCCTTCCTCCACTGTTTTATACTGTTAGTTATCCTTCTTTTCCAAAATGGTTCCTTCTTTTTGTTTTTTATCTTCCTCTGTTGTCTTATTTTGCCTAGTTCTTCACTTAAAACATAGGCTGCAGCCTACAGAAGTACATTGTCTTCTGTTATATCTTTAGTATGAACAGTTTTCAAAATCTTGTTTAGCTTGTCTATGCCATTTTTCACTAGAGCTCAATCACAAGCCTTCAGGTTTACCAGCTGCCCGTCCGGTTTGTGAGCCATTTTATCCATTATTTTTGTTCTCCAAGTTCTTTCTTCATCGTTCAGGTGATTCAAATCCATCTCATGTGCATCCTCTACTTCTAATCCATCTTCATTTACGGTTGGTGTAGCAGTTACAGCCTCAACCACACTCGTGCTATTACCGACATCATCGACTTCAGCCTCTTCTTGCACTATGACATTTTCACCTCCCTTACCATCAACTCTTTCACCATCGCCTCCCAACACTCTCTCTCTTCTATTCTTTCTTTCTCAGGCTCGGTCAACCATCCTTTTTTATTGATCTGACTTATTTGATCACAAAGCCGTTGCTCGGTAACACCTTTTAGTTCCTCCCTTACATTGTCATTCTGCCTCCATATATCATGCAATCGTTTCCTGTAGCCCCTATTATTCGGTTCACTCTTACAATAACATTCAAATAAAAGCAAGTTATCATTTCTGCTCCATTTAGTTCTTACTTTAGCAGTAACAGGATGATGACCAGGTCCCCGCTGCTGTGCCGGGGAACACCTGCCTGGCGAGGGACCTTCACACAAAGTTCCAGCCCCATTCACGCCGTTATTTTCATTCAATTGATCAGACATTTAACTCTCATATTTGAGGAATAGTGACTTTAAGGTTAAACAACCACCGGTATTTTTATCGAGACACCATCTCTAGGGAAGTTGCCAACCAAAGCTTAAGATCCTACCCTGACCATGAGACAAAGTTACCCCGTCAGACGTCAACCTGATATTTACAACTACGGGTGGTTTAAAATGAGAGTTTTCCTTCCCCTTGGTGGACTTCCAACCAAGGCTAATGGGCTCCACCTACCCAGGGCTAACAGGTACTACACCTTGCCCAAGGGTGACCTGGAGGTAGTTGTGGCAAAGGGTAACCTCATTCGGCCACGTCGAAACTCCACAACCGGATGCATTTTAACGACAAACCCAGACCATAATGATTATTATTATTATTATCAGTATTATTGTTATAAGCATTATTATTATTATTATTATTAATAGTATCATCATCATAATCATCATCGTTATTATTATTATTGTTAATTTATTATTATTAATTTTATTATTATTAATTATCCTTACAGAACAGGCTGGAGACGGCTGATCAACTGTGGCGACCCCAAAAGGGTTATAGCCGATAGATAAAGAAGAAGAAGAAAATTACCATTCAAATTTGGTAACACCCAGGATTAATATATTTTAGAGTAAAATATAGATAAAATAAATATCTTGTTAATGTAAACAATGATTTGAAATGGTTCGATTAACTTCCGAAATGTGGAGAATGCAGTATGCGCTCAAGAAGCGGATCCTCTGATAGGTTGACCTTTCACAAAGTGCAGTCAGTTCTTCCTGTCCCTTGGATTTGCTTAACCAAGTTCCTCTTAGGTTAGTCGGATGGTTGGCACTCCCGATGAGTGGAACTTTTAATAGTAGAACTTTTGTCAAAAACCAGTTTACGACCGTTTTAGTTATGTTATTAAAACATTCGGGTTTTCTATCAAAACATTCGATTTTTTATCGAATGAAAAATTCCAAACTAAGGGTTGCTGCTACAGTAACTTGTTAATAAATGCAATCCTTTGAAAGGAATCTATGGAGACCAAAACTGTGTAGCTACAGGAAAAGAAGATGTTGTGGCCACAGTTTTACACTGGTTAAAAGAGAAAGCTGAAATATTTTAAGCAGTTGAAGGAAACAATGTTTTAAAAAAGAGAAAAGAAATGAAGATTGCAACATACAAATCTCAGCCTGACGATGGGAGAAGTATCTCTCGAAACGTAGCTCAGAAAAAGCTTACGACTCATGACATGATAAAGCTCTTACATCTATGGCTTGCTCTGAGTCCATAAAGTTCAGAATTTTCAAGATTATTAGGGAAACATGGATAAGTTATTCGTCGGCGCTGCCGACATCTGGAAAGAACAAAGATCAATACAAATCTCATATTTCACCTGAAGATCAAGCAAATGTGCAAAATGATCTAACTGGCCCGTTCATTGAATTAAGAAGCAACATGGAAAAATCGAAAGCTTTTGGGGTTGATGAAGATCCTGAAGAACGTATGACAAAAAATGTACAAATTTCGATGATACCGTTGCTGCAACTGGACTCACTCAATTTTTTCTGATGAGTCAATTCGTGTGTTGATGAGTGAACCCAAGGAGCTAGTTGAAGTAAAAAATGATGAAGAGAGTGGTGATGATACAAACAAAGTCAATAATAAAAGCTGGAAAAGCCTAATTCAATAAAATTAAGAAGTGCCATTGAAACCGTAATGGACATTTGTTTATTTCATGGAATAAGAGGAGCTGCAATGCTACACGATGAAGATTTCTGCATTGATAGAGAATGAAGTGTCAAAAATATGAAGCAAGCCGCAATAACAGACTATTTTGGTTGAAACCTTAGAGTGTATTTCATACTTAAAATAATGCTTCTTAAATCAACGAAGAAAACCTTGTGAAACAAAGTTTTTCATTCCTTTTTACTCTTTTTTATCTATTAACTGCCTGTTTTCTCAAAAATCGGTTAAATGTAACATAACTTGTAAAAAAGAGAAATATTAAGAAAGTGTTTCAAATAATAAGGTTTGATTATTCATAAACTACATTAGTTCACTATAACTAATGTGATTATTTAAAGGCTACGTAAAGGTAATGATCAGAGGTAATACCAATTGTTTAAGGGGGAAAAAGTAAGGAAAGCTGTCTCTACCTATCAAAGGACTACTAAGAATATTGGGAAAAGGTAAAATCATGGAGAAAAATATGATGCAATACATTTTGCTCCATCTTAAGGAAGGATAATGGGTTCAAAACTAAGAGTTTCACAAAATTGTGTCAATGACAATATCGAATTATCTTCTACTTTTCAGGTTTCAAACGTCAAAGCAAGGGAGCTCAAAAAACAGGACACTAAAACAGACATGTTACCGAAAATTTCATTGATGAAAAACAAATGTTGAAAAATTGACCCACTCTATTTACTGTTTAAAAAAAGGTAAGTACCACGAGAAAATATACTTTTTTTAAATACCCACTAAATTCAATACCCACTAAATGCTCTATTGAGTGCATGTGTTTGTCACAAATAAATTATTTGCAGTAACAAATTCAAATGCCCAATGCTGTAAGTAACCAGGAGAAACATAAAGCTATAAAGATCTATGGCTACCTATAATATGAATGATAATCAATTTCTTACCACACCAATGCCTTGAAATGCAAATACGGCTTGTCCAAAAAAGATAAAAACTTTGGAAGATCCACCCCAGGCATGATATTTTGATACACTATGAAGATTACAAAAAACGTACTGCAAAACACCAATAAGGCCAACGAGAGCACAAATATTCGATACTAACGATACGTAAGCTATCTTATTCAAGCTTTTTATCATTGATGGAAGCAAAACAAATGGCAGAATTATTGTCGTCCAGAGTTTCAGAGTTAAAATTTCACCAAATATCTAAAAAAGAAGGGAAAAGAACAACTCCTTAGAACAAAAATATTTGTTTTTAAACACAAATGCATCATCGGATTCTTTCCTTTTATAGTTGGACATAGAACCTAGTCGAAAAATACATCTCCATCACCTGCAGCAAAGAAATGATTTTTAGTCTCACCAAAAATATTACATCTTAAATCAATTGATAAATTTGATTTTTATCGTATGTTTAGCTTTCTTGGTGTATAGTTGGACTTCACACAGGACAGTTCAAAAAAATGTTATTCAAGAGGTAGCCTAAAGAATTTAATGCAAGTATTGCTTTGCTGGTTAATGAATTCAAATATCTCTTAGTGACTATAGATCCCAAAGAAAAAACAGAGGCAACAGCGAGAGGCAACGAATCAGCAGCTTGGGCAGAGTGGAGACAAGTCTTAGTTGTCAACAATGATAGAAAGATGCAAAAGAGATGCAAGGTCAAGTTACGTGATGTTGTAATACGGGGTTTTTTTTTTCTTATATGACGCAGAAGGTCTGGACAAAGAATAAAAAAGAATATAAAAGAAGAAGATAGAAAACAACAGAAATGAAGATGCTGAGAAGAATCAAAGGTGTAACGTTGAATGAAAATGAGTGTAGATATCAGACGAGAGTTGAGAGAAAATGATATTAATAATAAAGTAAGAGGAATGTAAGATTGGGATCCTAAGGGATGTAGGGGAGTGACCAAAGAAAACCCTGCAAAAAGGTAATGAAAGTTAATATACCAGGAAGAAGATCTAGAGAAAGGCTAAAGAAAAGGAAAAGATACAATGTGAAAAAAGACAGGAAGCATTGTAGTATTCGATCAAAAGATCCCCTAAAAAGGCAAACCTGGAGAAAGACAATCCTGGAAACAAGCCCCACACAAAGCGAGAACAGGGGCAGTAAAGGCGAATATAAAGAAGATCGCATTTCTGGGACAAAATTTGGCATAGATATTTTGCAAACACTTTTATACTCTTCACTGAAGGGAAGAACAAACTTAAATTTTTTAGCAATGAATAAGAAATGACGAAATTAACTATTATTATACGAAAAATAAAGTGTTTTGAAAGTATTTTTTTATTGGAGTTTTTGGAGAAAGCATTGTTATTTTTCATATTCCATTAATATCTTCCTTGTTTAAGACACGTAAAATTATGTTTAGGGTAAAGATTATTATGCCAACAACAACAATATGCATCATACTTTATAGAAATATTACAAACTGTAAGAATTACGCTGAATTGTCTACGTATATCATGCAGCCTAATGCTGAAGGTATTCCATCTACAGAATCTGCTAAAAATGTTCTCCTCTGTCCTTATCGTAAAACAAAAACCTGTAGTCAATTATCTGCAGGGCCATGTCTGATTCCAACCATGTGCCTTCAAAAGTTATAATCCATCTGAGCATTTAAAAAGAATATCAGAAAGCAAAAATAGAGAAGATTAATGTAAGCATTACTAAGCAGTACACTTATTCTCCTAATATTTGCAGAATTTTGATAAAAGATTTTGCATTCTTCAAGAATTTAAGAGAAACTTTATTTTATAAACATATTTTCGTACAGTCAAATTAGCGCATGAGCTACTTTGTTTCTCGGTTTACAAGTTGAATTTTGCAAAAGGCATGTAGCTCTCTTCTCAGAGGTTTGATTCTAATATCATATTTGTCAAGTCATATCGTTTGATTTGAATTAAAGCTCTTATTATTTTATATCATTTGGTCTTTCACCTTTTTCCTTAATTCAAAAACATTGAAATTTCATTGAAAACGTACCTTACTTCAACCGCAAAGAATACAAAAATTGTTGTTATTGTATTCATAGCAAAATTATCATAGGCCAGAGCTTGCTTACAATCTCTCTGAGACATAAATACATATTATTTATATATGTATATACATATATGTATATACATATATATATATAAATATATATATAATGCTCACTGCGCATGCGTAGTTTGAGCACTCTGGCAGGATCCCACAATAACTCTTTAACCTGTGTTTGCTCCGGCAACATGGCCAAAGAGTTATGTCTCAGAAGCTCTGTGCTGCACTGATGAGCCCACAAAGGGCGAAACAGTACTGTCTGCAGANAAAAATTGTTGTTATTGTATTCATAGCAAAATTATCATAGGCCAGAGCTTGCTTACAATCTCTCTGAGACATAAATACATATTATTTATATATGTATATACATATATGTATATACATATATATATATAAATATATATATAATGCTCACTGCGCATGCGTAGTTTGAGCACTCTGGCAGGATCCCACAATAACTCTTTAACCTGTGTTTGCTCCGGCAACATGGCCAAAGAGTTATGTCTCAGAAGCTCTGTGCTGCACTGATGAGCCCACAAAGGGCGAAACAGTACTGTCTGCAGATTGAGTATATATATATATATACACATATATATACACATATATACAAATAAATATTTGTCTTGGAGGAATTTATGATACATTAATTTCTTTATGAAAGAGCTGATATGGTCATTGAATTTGAGCGAAGTATGACACAAGCTCATTAGTTCTAACTGTTTTTTTTCATGTAACAAATATGTCAATGACAGCTCATTTCATAGAACAATTGTCTTAATCAAGCTTTCCAAATACATAAAATCAGCTACCATTTACAGAATAAGTAAGGCTTAATTTAATTCTTCGTCCTGAACTCAGCTGTAATCACTCACCATCATCAAATTGTTGACCTTTTTCGCAGTACTGACCTGAATATTTAGCGTAGGATTCTGCATCAATTTCGCTCTGCTAGCAAAAATTTCTTCCTGTCAACCTTTAATTATTCAACAGTAGCTTGGCTATGACGAAGGGAGCAACTTTGGGAGTTTCTAATTCACTAACATACATATGACCTAGTTATTGAAATAACTGTATGTAAATTATCGACCTTCAGTATCATGGTGTTTTGAAACAGTTTATAATTGAGTATCTTTAGACTTTGTCCAAAAAAACAACACCTTCGCGTATGACGAAAGGGAACAGCCCTTGTGCCGATATTTTCTTGTATAGTTCAATATAGGTCAACTTGAATCTCACAATCTCACAATTTAATATATATATATATATATAAACTAAAGTAGAGGTATATAAACAGGGGATTCATGTCTTTTCCATTTGAATTCCTATGTGTCAGTTGAGATTTGATAAAAGGTATTTCTTTCCGTGGCGGCACTTAAGAAATTAGCGGCTTAGTTTGTTTGTTCAAAAGTCTTTCAGTTACAGATCTTGTAATACACGTTTTTCTAAACAGACATAAATCACACTTTCTTGTTCACTTATAAGGCAATGAAGTGGTAGCGATACTCCTTTCTGTTGTGTAATCCAATTCGTTGTCTTTCAAATTCCAAATAAAGCTTGATAGTTCAGTTTTATATATTTTCTTAACCTGAATGATTTTAAGTGGTTGTTTTAATTCATCTTGAATTCACCTTTTCATAATCGTAATCAACATAATGATTTTCGTTTTTGGTGATTTTCGCTTAGTGGAAAAAGCTGAGCACTTTTCATTCAGTCTCCAATTTGGCTTCGATCCACAATGACATGATTGTCGTTGATGGTTGTTTTCTTCATTGAGTATCTATATTTTTTGTTGCTTCTTATTATCGATATCTAGGATACAACAACAAATACTCAATTTTTAGTGTTTTGGGGCTAAGAATTTGATGAAATTAGTGGGGTGTTTATTGAGTATTTCCAACCAGTTAAGTTCATTTCTTTTATCAAGAATATTGGTGGGTTTGAAATGTAATCAAGAGAGTTTCCTCTTTAAATATTGTTATTGCGTTTGCAGGGAAGTTTCTCGCGTTTCTCTTCAGATCCATGGTTTTGTTCCGTCTATTGGTGCAAAGCTTCAATCAACGGTAAAAAATTTAATTTTTTCCATTTATTTTGAAGTCAAATCACGTCCGATTGAATGTCAGGTAAATTATCCAGAACTAAGCGCACATAGTCATTAATCTTTCATCATAATAATTGCGATTTGGTATCATAAATTCATCGAGTAGGTTTTCCAATGATCGTGACTACCTGGTAATCTCCCATTCCTTGGCAATTTCGATTATATCACATTTACATTTTTAAGTAAACGCTAGCGTTTTCCTTACATTCCCCAAGAGCTAATTTAGCCCCTCCATGATCTATTGCCGGTTAGATGTCCCAACGAAGAATGGATATAGAGGTTGTAGATACAATAGTTGCACAAATTTCATGTTCTATGGATGACCCTTGTTGCGTAATCTCCCACTTTGCTCCTTATCTGTCTAACATCTGCTTGTTAGCAGCTTGTATGATGCAAAAGATTCTCGAACTCCTGTAATTATCGATTGTATTGAAAGGAACGTTTGATATAATCAGTTTTTTGATACACGTCCCAAAGTCAAAATACTTGGTAAAAATGTCGTGCTAGATAAGATGATAGAACATCAAGAACTTATTTAACACAATTATCCGAATGGCTGTTCTTTGATGCCGTAAAGCTATTTCATTACACTTTTCACTGAAGTGTGCTCTCCCGAGCCCAATGTTCTGTTTTAATACTATTTGGAAATACCAGTTATTGAAGCAGAATAACAATAAAACGTAGAATAAGAATAACTATTTCTTGTCTCTTAATTATTCTTCTGTCCGTATCTCCCCAAGGCCTCAGTTTATCTAGTGAGTAAAACATGAACACAAGACTTATTTTCTATATTTGGATTTTGTCTCCCATAATTCTTTTGATAGTGTAAAATATCTCTTGATTACTTAACATATTCCTATTTAAAAATCAACGTTCCTATAGTCAAATTTATGTAAATATAGTAAATCGAATGACAATATCCCTAACAGTTTCTATGTCTAAAAGGTAATCTTAGTTATTCTGGCCTCATAAGTCCTAATTTCCAATCATGATGACTGGTCTCTTCTGTTCCAAGTCTTATGATAGTGACGTGGTGTTTCTTTCAGCACTCCAATTATCTCTTTTTCAACGTAATGAATTAGTATTTAAGTATAGCTATTGATTCTCTACAGCCACTCCAAATAGTCTTCTCAACAGCCACAGAGAGCTTATATCGAAATGTCAACATGAAAACAAATTCATTATCTGAAAGGTGAAATTGACTTTCACAGTTTGTTTTTCATACTCGAATTGCATGCTTCATATGTTTTCACACCTGTGATAATCTGAGTTAACGATTTCAAGGTCTTCCGGTAGTAAAATAGATACTTCGAACATTTTAAAAATAGTTTTTCATTTGAGTTTTATTTCCAGTTTGAAAATTGTTTGAAAATAAAGAAAAGTTGTCAACGGTCGACGAACTGTTTCAGTTTATAAATTTTGATTGATAAATTTGCAAGTGAGAATGAAATATTTCTTTGCTCAGATAGTACCATTCTGAGGGATTTTATAAAAACAATGAAGAATATCCTGGCCAAGTGCGGGTCTTAGAGCCAACTATTCCCTTTCTCTTCAGATTCCAAAGTTGCAACCACTCTGGAAATCGACCCCAGAAACGTTTGTCTATAGTACGACTGCATCACTAATTGTACCATTAATTTCACCACTGACTACACCACTACACCACCAAACCATCACTTCTAAATTAATAGAAAAGTGTGAGTAGAGAGTGAAATTTTAATTGACTATGAAAAGGACCTGGGATCTGTTGAGCCCCAATTGGTAACTAGCTTCCCCAATTTGTAATAATTGCTAAAATTTGAATGAAATTGCCTCAATTTATATAAAACTTTACCCTTATTTGTAATGTCTGCTCCAGTTTGTTATCTAATAGCGTGTCTTAGGCCTACCTCGTGCTCGCTTACCAAATACAGAACCTAATAACAGATCCCTGTCAACATTGTCATTGTCATTGTCATGGCGCCAAATATGACTAAAGAAAGAAAGTTTTCGCTTGGTGATCTAAGGTATAGTGATAACATCTCTCAGCTATGTGACGCAAAATTCCGGAAAATTCTATTCCAGAGCTATATCGAATGGCGCAAAGTCGGTCTGGCTGGCGAAATTTTTGTGGAGGGCCACGGCAGATCTTGAGATGATCTTTCCATTTGATGATGATGCTCCAGTTTGTAATACCATGTTGACCAAATTAGTAATAAAATAGTTGACTCGGTTTGTAATAGAATATTGTCTCCAATTGTGAGTTCTCAATTTGCAATGAATCTTCTTCCAATTTGTAGTAAACTTTGTCATAATTTATGAATATGAATGATATAACAGTAACACATTCCTTAGTGTTCTAGGCTTTTTTTAAATGTTTTTTTATTTATGCCTATTTTCATGTATTTTGTATTCATAGCAAGATAACTGCTTAACCACCATTGAACTACCCAAAATCGAAATTATATTTGCTTACAATTACAATTACTTAACGTTTCGATACATTTAGCTTATGTTTTATGCATTTTACTTTGGCTCTTCATCCTTTAAACCAAACTTTTATTTTGTTATAAGGACTTTGTAAAAATACTCTTTTAAAACTGAAGTAGTTATAGAAAAAAATTTTAAGAACATTTTTTTTATTCATGCTGAAGAAAACAGATAATTTCACCTTAAAAAAAGAAAAGTTTATAATCAAATATTACAACGCTTATTTTAAATGACTGAAACATGTTATTACAAGTTGGGATAGCTATTGTATTACAAAATAGAGCTAGTATTAAAAATTAGGAGACATTTAGTAAAAATCTGGATAGGTAATATTAATTAGGGCCAATTATTAGCAGAGTGAGGCAAAAACGTATCCTCCAGACCTGTGCCAAACTTAATTAAGCCTATATTTTTCCATGTATAAGGTTTCGATGTATTTTTATTGTCACAATGTTCTTTTAAGAACCTTACGTTAGTTATTTTTGTAATATAGAAAAGGTTGCATAACATCAAAATAACAACACCACGCCATGCTATACTATAAAAAACAATAACAAACACAGTGTAAACAGAGGACTAGAATTACTTTTTACCTGGTAACAGTTGTCTGCTACAAATTCAATATAGACGCAGCAAAATCCAATTTGTAATACAAACAGAAGAGTGTTTACTCCTACGCTGAAATGCAAAAATGATAACTGACATGAGAAACGGTAAATTATACCAAAAAGTTAACTATAATCCTAAATGCAAAAAAACAAAAAAATCTAAGTTTCTGTACTCATAACTTCCATTTATATCTCTTATTTCTTTTCTGAACTTTACTTTGGCCTCTTGTTATGATAATTTTCATTATTTTTTCTGTTGTATGACTAACCAGGCTAATAATTTGCTAAAGATTGCATTCCATTTCCCCGGTTTCTTTGGCAAGGCAATAAATACTGCCTTGAGAAGGTATTTTGGTATTTCTCCACTATCATGTATTCCGTTTATCAATTCGGTCAGATTTTCCATTCCGCACTACTCTAAAACTGTTAATATTTCGTTAAGAATTTCGTCTGCACGTACTTCTACTCTGAGAATCTTTGGCTCATCCATGCTCCTGTGGATTATTGGTTTCTCGCATCTACTGTCATGCAAAAGCTATCGAATGTAAACGGGTGGTATTATGTAAACACGTCAAGTACATATTATTATAGAAAACTGGTGTCAAGCTGTAAATGGTGATAATCATCATCAGAACGATAACTAGTTCATTTGTTAGCGATGATATATCATGAGGATGATAACCAGGCAAAATGAATGAAAGATTCTTCATTGACACCTTGAAGAACAGTTAGCTCACTTACCTCAAATTTTAAAGAAGAACTTAATTGGAATTAGCTACTATTTAAATTTGCTTTAGCCTGTGTATTTGTACCACTCTAATGGATTAGGCAGGATGTACTTTTATCCAATTTTTAACCACTTAATTTACGATTATCGAAAAATGGTGGAGGAAACGTCCATAGTATTTCTTGCAAAATGTCAGATTAGGATCTTTTTGCTGAAAATCTAAGTTTAAATTAACTAAAATTGTATTACACATACATTTGAGTGTTACTTTTACACTTCCCATTCTTATATTTACTAATTTATCATTGCACTAACGAATAGAGTAGAAAGTAAACCATTTAGAAGCTATATTAAATTCGACTCTCTTTCTGTATGGGGCGTTGCTCCTTTATGGATTCAACCCTTTCATAATTATTTTAATGCGTTCGCATGTCACCCTTCCCTTCCGCTTTAAAAACAAAATATACAAGATTTTAGACACACCAAAAGTTTTAACCAGACTGTTTGTTTATTTGTTTATATTTCGACCTCTGTTCATATTGATTAATTTCAAATGTGGAAGTTTCAGATTTTTGTGTTCTACTTTTTTGGAAAAACGACGTCTTCTCAATGATGGCATGTTTTCTATTCTGTACATTGAGCATTGTATAGGTCAGAATAATATTTCGAATGAAACTTCAGCTAGTTGATCCCGTTTAACTAATTGTATTCCTTTTATTGATGTACTGAAACGGACGGCTCTAATGAATCAGGTTGCTTCGAAGAATACTTGGACACATTTTTCTACATTTTTAGTAATAAATAGACCATTTTGGTACTGCTGATAACTTTCCCCGTGCGCCACGAGTTAAGAAATATCTCTGCAAGTGAGACTTTTGTAACAGAATGTAAACTTTTACCTGTTTAGAACACAACGATATTACTTGTGTATATTTCCTGTCTAACTAAAAACATATAAGCTTTATAAACAACTGTGCTTAAAAACGTAAAGTACTCAAATATACGTAAAGGAGTTCTTTCTTTTTATAAAATTCCTAATATGTTTTGATATAATTACTTTGTAATGTTTGCCATTAGACCCACTCACCCAAGGTCTACTCAGGTGGTATCTGAAAATCTCCTACCAGACGTATGTGACTCGTCATGTATGCATCCGGATTGATGTGACTTTTGGTTCTCTTATTTCCTCTCTTTTTGCATATTTGTGTGGGATAGACACAAATGGTACTATAATTTATCATATGAATTTTTGAAACTTGTTATTTAGGGTCTAAGTTTGTTTGTAATTTAGAGTATCAATAGGAATATAGAACATTAAAATTCACGAAAAAGTTTTATATATGGCTTTTGATTTGTATAAATATATAAAAAAATGTGTAATTTTGTCGATTTTCTAGGAAAAGAAAATGGAAGTTTAAAGATACAGTCCTCTTGTTTGAAGTTGTTTTATTCTTGGCAAAAGGAAAATCCAGCATTAAGGAATTGATTCTTGTGACATGTATGTGACATTCCGATTGCTGTATCATAACACAGAAATTCTTCCAAATTCTCAAGGCTCAATGTACCTTGTCCTGAGAGTCAATTAGTGTAATATTTAACTCGTTTCACACCGTTTATAGGAGTTAATTGTGATAAAGGAACAGAAATAAACAATTTTTACCCAGGGGGGAACTCATCGACTTTTACGACTGTGGTTATCATGCCAGGCTCTTTTCTCAGATTGACCCTGGCATGATATGATATATTTATATATGACGAACAAACTTTTGTTATGCCTCATATTTGTTGACCAACGTTTCAAAATCCTCAAATATGTTTATCTGTAAATGTCAAACCACAATTGTGCACATGAGCACTTCCGTCATATAAGTAAATAAGTTTCCCCTAGGCCATTTTTATACTTGTACATATTACCTTTCTCCCTAACTTCCTAATAAAGACAGCTCCTATCCCTTTTGGTCTTGCCTGGCACCAGAAATTAAAAGAATTTTGACGTATTCTTCATTGTCACTACAACACAATGATAAACGATAACCCTCAACTATAAATGGTCTTTCCAACCCTTCCTATTTTGTCATTCAGAAAAAACAAAACCTTGCAAGATATCTATAAAATCCGACATTTCCCATTCCCAATCAGCTAAATGTGGAAAATATTTGACATACCAATATCCCTTTTGCTCAACATACAATGTTTTGAGTGGCACTGATAAAATATGTAATGAAACCACTAGATGACTAAGATATACACAAGGAGGAAACTACTCTTCATTCAATTTCATTTATGCTATCAAGTGCAATAAGCACAGATGGATTTCTGTAGGCTATGGTACTCAGTAATTACATCAAAGAATGAACTCTCACAGGTTGGAAATACGAAACGGCAACTTTACCTGTGAGCTAGTGCGACACTGACAATTTAAGAAGGATGCCAAAGTATACATTTAGATTAAAAGTGGATTAGCTGCCTGTGAGCTTGCGGAAGATAAATGGACTGCTAGACTTACTACTTACCTTACCTTAGATCTTAGGTCCCTGGTCCTGTGCAGGATATCGGGCAGCAAGACGGCGCCATCAGGATCGATCTCCGGCCAGGTCTTGGGTGTTTCGGGGTTGCAGTCCTCTTGTCATCATGTCGCTCTGAAATGTAGCTTGGGTCTGCCTCGTTTTCTTTTGCCTCCGACTGGCTTCCGTATCAGCACATTTCTCGTAGACTTCCTACTAGTCGCCCTTAATTCTGTAACTCAACTTCAGTGACTATCCACAAGTTTGCTTTTCTATCTTTTATTTCTCACGTATTATCGACATAACATTTGTATTCTGTTTTCAAATAAAATCTTATATTGTTTTTAATATCACTCCATCATTATTTTCACAATTATGACCTTCTTCTTCATCACCATTATCATGATTATCATCATTGTCATTATCATCGTCATCATCATAATTTTTATCTTTCTTTATCATCATTATCATCCTTATCGTGATCATCGTCATAATCATCGCAACAATCATCACCATCACAATAATCATTTTCACCACCATCAACATCACCACCATTAAATCATCATCAACATTAAAACACCATTATCATCGTCCTTACCCCTACCATCAAAACCACCATCATCGCTATCACCATCACACAATCACCACCATCATCAATATCATTGGATGTCATTCATGAAGCTTGTGCTGGACGACTGTATACGTTGGTCTATCTTTTTTTCTGCTTCTACGTGTGATTATGTCTTTTTCTTCCCTACAGTTATTACACATAAAGACACTCTGCGGTAAGAGACCATGGCTGACCATCATCGATGAAAATCTAAATTTAACCTTTCCTACATAAAGGATAAGTGTGTTTTACACTAATTGAATACTCGTCAGTTTTTTAGTCCATAACTTACCATTTAAGTCATAAACTGACTCGTTTGGAAAGCTATACCTTCGCTGTGATAGTAGTTTCTTTCCTACGTATAAATAAGTTGGATTAAAAAGAAATCACAACATAGGCCAATGGTTTCTGCAATGTTTACTAACTCACCATCTTTACATCTGTACTGTGCACTTTTTCATACTGGAATGCAACAGTAGCTTCCACCAGAACTGCTCAACGATTGATTTGGTTTTTGAATTTTTCAGTAAGAAGTATTTGGAGTACTTAAGCTATTGTCCATATTGTATCTTTCTTACTTTGCTCTTTCATTTTTAAATCATGAAAATTCATCATGCCTTGTAGTATATATTGCCTTAAGTTTAAAACGTGGTCGTCTCTTTTTGGTTTCATCCCTGTTCTATTGTTTCATTTTTATAGCATTTAAAGAATGAATCCGGCACCTCTTATTTAATATTTAATACATCTTTTAATCACCTGCCTAATTTGTGACTGATACTTACTTAGAAAAATCAAAAGAACAATAGGAAAAGCTCGAAATTTGTACTGATTTCCCAGAAAGTTCACGTTAATTTTGCTTACGCCGTGGTTCTCCCCTCGTTTTCATCTTGAGCCAAACATTACGTCATCGACCTCAGGATCCACCCATTCCCCGAGTCGGACTAAATTGTACTCGTTTATTACTAGCAGCAATGAATGTTAGAAATAATACCTGGCAGCCCAAGCGTACTTCGGCAAAAACCTGGCCACCACAAGTTGTGTTAAGTCACCATAGTCTATTCTTTCTATCTGAGACCTAAAATAAACCGGAAATCACAGTTAAACATTTTTAATTGTAACATTTTTGTGGCACTTTTCAAGCAAATACAACATTTTCACTACTGGGAATGTGGAGGGCAAGGTTGTCAGACAAGGCTTGAAAAAAGTGAAAACATATGACTTAACATTGAAGAGTTATTTTTAAAACCTTCTAACCAGCACCATTGAGGCAAAAAAATTTCCTCATTGCTCCATAGACGTCCCTTACAAAAGCTGAGCTGAAGAACTGGAGAAAACGACTTCAGAAGCTAAAAGTAAAAAAAAAGTCTTAATCATCTCAGTGGTTCCTACGGTGTTTTCATAATCTAAATAAATTACAGCCATCACCTTTTAAATGAGTCATTTTCAAGTAAATTGATGATTTTGGGTTTTAACTAAAGAATTTCCAATCACATAATTAGTATCTATTTATAAATTCTTAATAGAAACAAGATACAGTAAAATATTCGTAGTAATCGGATGAGTTGAATTGTGAATCACTATCAAAAAGCCCAGGTTGTAATCCCGGTGGCTGGCAAATTATTTACTTCTCTCTGTTGATTAACAAGTATTTGTCATTTTGTTGGCCACATTCTTGCAGACTACCCCTCAATTATACTGTGAACATTTTGCCTTTGATAAGTGGTAAGTATGCGGAAGCTCTTTTCTACTCTACTTCTTCTCTAATGCCCTACCTAAACCACAAAGGACACCAGCTTAGCTTTAGTCCTCTGTGTGGGGTTTCGACGTAGAAATATGAGATTACCTCAACTACCTTCTAGTGACCATTGGATAATACCTGTATACTTACCACGAAATCTTGAAGCACCAGGTTGGTATCTGGCAGCGATGAGATTTTCTCAAGGGCAGGTGGGTCTTTTTAACCTTAGCTGGCAACCCTCCTAGATATGATACCTGGAAAAAGCAGTTAAAGGAGTAAGTAAATCGATTACCTAGTTGACCAGGCCTTGTTACTTTCCTTACATTCCTATTGATCTGAAAAAGATGTTCTTAGGAATTCTTGTTTTCAAAACTATGCAGTTGAATTGTAGGTTTTCTTTCCTTTCTGTAGAGGGCTTTGTTAAGTTTTACTTCAGCCCAGCCTTGCTTATACAATTTTTTCACTAGATCAGGAAACTAGATTCAATGGAAATTGTACCAGCAAGCCTCTTTCTCTCATTCTTTTCTTAAAAGTTTTAAAGTGGTATACACTTGTTGCTGCAAGTGCTCTTCTGAATGCTGCTGGGAATCAATTTGGAAAAAATCTTGCTGTTTTACTAGCGTTTTCTATCCTATATTGTAACATTTAAACCTCTTCTATTCTCTTGTTTTACGAATAAATTTGTCCTTCTTATTTTAGAATACTCTGCTTAACGTTATCTACTTCAAATCTTTTCTTTTCATAAGGTTTTCCTTTCCTTCTCTTAACTCTTGCGAAAACAAGGGTGCCAGAAGTAAACAAGAAAGGGAGACAAGAAACCTCTTTGAAATGTTAAGAAAAATATGAAAGCAACTATAATTCGTAGAGAAAAAGAAAAACCAGACAGCTGAAATTCCCTTTACGCCTTTCCATGACCACAAGATCACGTAAAGTTCCCAGGGAACGTATGAAAAACAGATGGTGTCAAATGTCCTGCAAACAAAACGAGACTGTCGAAAACCTTGTGGCTGGCTGTAAAGTCCTGGTAAATAGTGAATATCTAGTACGATACAATAGAGCTTTAATGGTTTAAGCAGTCAGCTGGGCAAACAAATACAATGTGGTAGGAATAGACGTGGTTTTGTACAAAAAGAGACGGGGCAGAGGACCAGTGCTGGATATAAAAAAAATAAGGCAAAGTGTGTATGAAATTTTGAATTCAACCTCAGGAAAACAACTACAGCAAGGAAACCAGACCCTGGAGATCACGATATGTGATATGAACTGCCAACGGCAGGAGAATTTAGAAGCTTAAAATTTAGAAAAATTATCTTAGTACAAGCAGTTGGCATTCAAAATGAGAGAAAGATGCCCTGGGCATGAGATTAAAATTGTACCAGTAGTGATTGGCGCCCACACTGGAGGCGTAAAGACTGCATTGAATACAATGTCAATAATATTCATCAAAAAGAATATTGTGAAAAGGAAGATCATGGCTTAAATATAAATAGCAATATTAATCGTAAAGGGTTATCAGAAGTTGTCCAAATTATTCACCTTTAAATGTGTGACTCTATCGTTATTAAGTAACTAACAATTTTTGATACTCTGGTCATTAATATTGACTAGAATTAGCTGTGGCTTTTTTCTTTATCACTAATGAAATAATAATAATAATAATAATAATAATGATAATTTAAATGTCATCTATTTTAATTCATTTATTTTACTACAATCCCCCTGTATTCTTTCAAATACAGGACGGGGGAATGAGTTGAGCGTACATTTATATAAAGAGGAGTGATTCCGGTGAATCCTTAATAGATTATTTATATGTAATACAAGTATCTGATAGCAGATACCTTAATTTTTGATAGCACATCTTTACAATCCTTTACAAATTGTTGTTGAGGATGTGGCTTTGTGTGTCATCATGGCACAGGGGACAAAATTATTTTGCAATCAAACCCTGCGTTTTCAAGTTCTCAGTGGTGGGCAGAGATGGTATGAGTACTCTGCCCAGAAAAGAGAACAGTTTTTTTAACAATGAGATGGCTACCTTATTCCACGAGATGACACATGGTGGTTAACAGTTTTCAGCTATAAACTTAACTGTTATGTTTTGGTTTTTCTATTTCCATACATTTGGCCCATTTAGGTACCTGGAGATTATCTTTCCAAGCACTTCTCACGAGACACTTTGTTATCGTCGTGTACATTTTTTGACCGTTTTGTCTGAGATGATGCTTTTTCTGTGGGCTTCAACGTACAAGGGTCATCGTTTTTTCATTTTGGTGACTTGATAATTCTTTGGATCACAATCTTACACTCTTGATATTGATGTGAATGAAGGGTAAGTTTGCGTCCCAACTTTAAAAAAGAGGGAGATACGGATGACAAGTGTTGACTTCTGTAGAAAATTTGAGCCACCTCAGAATATAACGTAGAACAGTACTGTCACAGGATGGTTTCAATCAGACATCTTAGAGATTGTAACTGAAAAAAAATTTCATGCCATTTCAGCTTGTTGTATATGTAGACCGAATTGACGACAATTTGTGTTTTGGATGTTTGGGGCGAGTGTCTATTTTAGTTATGGTTTTTTCCAATAGCTTCATTACTTAAACCTTTGCTTGATTTTTTTTCATGTTGAAACGAAACTCTTCCCTCAAAAAACAAATGGTTCAACACATTTCACAGGAGGGCCTCGTTCACTTCCCAAGTTTAGAAATGGTAGGTATTGCACACTTGAAGAATGGGATTCTTTTATTGTGAATAAGTGACATTTGTTAATTCATATTCTATAAAAATATAAAAAATAAATAAATAATTATACATCATAATGATGATGATGATGATGATGATGATGATGACAATAATGATGGTAACTTGCAATTACCAGCACACTCTTCTATATTTCCATAAAGTAAATTTGGTATTTCTTTCCAATTTTACAAGCCTTTTTTGGAATGCCCTAACAAATATCGCCCAGCACAGTTATAAGAATGGGGAAAGTTATAACTTTCTTTCTTTCTCCCAGGTTTCAAAAGAAATAGGGATGGCTATTTTGTAGTCCAATGTGTCAATCGCTGTGTTGAAAAATGAGATATTACAATCATTCTAGTGAGTTCCTGCAGTGAGTTCTCTACAGGAAGAAAGAAATTGTGCTTGAAAAGTAGAACTAAAAAATGATATTAAAAAAAATCAAAGTTTCTTACCATTTTGTCATAATACGACTGCAAATGACTAATAGATGCATACAGTGAAGACTTAATATTCCCATAAAAATGAGTACAATAGGTCCCACCTACAAAGAAAAGGAAAGTGGAAAGTAATGAATATCTTGACAAAAGGAATTATTAAATTTTAGTTAGGCTACCTGAGAGGTAGACGTTTAAAGGAAGAGTTTTTTTCGAATCTTGTCGGAAAACATCTGTACCTGAATCTATGGCGTTGGCGTTGGCGTTGGCGTTGTTAGGTTTGGCTAAGAAAGAAAGTAGGAAAAAGAACTTAACAAAGGCATGATTGAGGATATTTTGCCATGGATCCTCACTAAATATCTTTATATACTGGTAACCTTTGGCTAAAAGTAAAAACGAATTTTTGTACATAATTGAAATTTTAAAAAGCTACTCTAAATTTATTTGCTAAGAAAGGTGTTATTTTCAATGTGGATACAAAAGAAATTTAGAACAGACTTCCACTTTTCAGACAGATATTGAATTGTTATCTTTTAAGTATGATTGTTTGATAGATGTTATCTCTGATTGACTTGGTTGAATTCTTTCTTTCTTTTCCTACCCTGGCCCATTTTCATGTAGTCACGTTATAGTTTTTTTTATCTAATTGAAAAGAATATTAAGCGGTCTATTTCTAGAGAATTTTCCAGTTTGCAGAATTTTGCGCTGTATTTTNGACTTCCACAGACTTCCACTTTTCAGACAGATATTGAATTGTTATCTTTTAAGTATGATTGTTTGATAGATGTTATCTCTGATTGACTTGGTTGAATTCTTTCTTTCTTTTCCTACCCTGGCCCATTTTCATGTAGTCACGTTATAGTTTTTTTTATCTAATTGAAAAGAATATTAAGCGGTCTATTTCTAGAGAATTTTCCAGTTTGCAGAATTTTGCGCTGTATTTTTGCAACTTTTCCTGGACAATCTTCTAATTAAAAGCGTCTGGAACCACTTGTTGTCTGTTGATAAGAACAGGTTCTATAAAATGGTCTCACCAACATTCACAGCACAACAAGCAAGATGTCTTCTAACTCCTTCCCGGAGAAAACGACGTGACCATTGTGTGACTGAGAACAGGCGATTGCAAACTCAAATATCACATGATTATTTGTAAATGTAGCGGAGCCCACAATATTGTAATCCTCCAAAAACTACCAGTTGTTTCAGCTTATCTAGCTTTCCATCATTCCTGTTTATATAACCCTATTTTACCAGGAAATAATCGTCCACACTGAAGATGTGGAACGTGTTCGAGCGAGCTTGCAGAAACAGTTAGAAAAAAAATTGTACCATCCCATTCCCACTAATGTTAAAGCACATTTAGTGTCATTTACAAAATGCATTCGTAAAAAAATTTATGCTAGAACACAGACACACACCGACACACAGACACACAGACATACAGACACACACACACACACACACACACACACACACACACACACACACACACACACACGCAGAGTACTCTCCATCGGGAAATTGAACGCCAGTCTTTCGCATGAAATGCCGGGATACTAACCACTACAATGTCGAGAACGTGTATGGTTAAGGATATTACTTTATAGTCAATAGACTTTCTTAATTTCAAAATAACAGTAACAATTTCTTTTTTATTATTTTTCCTATCAACCTTTTGGTTTGGTTCTTTGTTACTTCAGTACCCCCTCCCCCCCAAAGTTACACATTCTGAACAAATTTTGCTTAAATTTTTTTTTATATCAATACGTACATCAATAACCCCTAACCCTTATTTTTTAACTCGAAGAAAAAAGTTCAAGATTAGATCACATCGATTCCACTATGTATTACAAAACCCCCAAACTCCAAAATATTCCCAAATATTCTGTGGAGTAGTTTTCACATGCAAGGCTACATTGCCTTTCATATACAACAGTAATCGATGCTTCCTTAAAAATTAGTGAGTTTTTACCGGTTGCCAGAATCTAGTTGAAAAAATGTAATAGGACTTTTACTGAGGGTTTATCTCCCGCTTTGATCTATTCATAGTTTATCTACATTTGTTGTTATAATTTGCGTACCAAATCAACAGGTTATTATGATCATCACCATACAGTTCTATGTATTTTCTCCTCCCAGTGTCTGAGTGCAATAAAGCCCTTAGAAATATCTTTCCAATATCCCCTGTTTTATCAACAGAATTTAAACATGAATATCTAAATAATTATTTTTCAGTCCAGTGCAATTTATAGTGAAACCATGTTATGCTTAATCTGATGGTTTATGTTGTGGTGTGTTTCCAAAGATACTATCCTTATCCGAGGCAAACAGAACTGATCAGAAATCGTTCCTGAGAAGAAATGATTGCGGACGTACTTTTAGTCAAGGTACTAATTCTAACAGAAGCGTGAATGGATTCACATGAAATTAGAGAGAAATGAATCGAATTTATGGGAAGGTAGCATAAAAATTTTTGTTAAAATTCTGATCAATAAAGTAATGGATACCTCCTCTCGGTTTAGGCACAGTCCAGTGGAGTCCTCGTTGGTTCTATATCTATATCTGTAGGACACTACTGAAACAGTTTACACTTTTAACTAAACATCTAATTTACACTTACATCTAATATTATATAGATCTACAGAAAATTTTGCTGAAGGGTTCCAGCTAAGCTAAAAGTGTATCTTAGAAGCTGCAACAATTTTGCCCAAGCGAGGGTCATGCTTGTTGATTTTGGTCCCTATTTAAGGCCCAAATCTTGACCACAATTTTTAGTCTAACCAAGGCTTCAAATTTGTAACAACAAAAAAACTTAACTGCTAGTTATTCGCTAGTCATTCAAATCTAAGTCTCTACTAATGAAGAATTTATGTTTGAGAAAGCACGAATTTTTGTGAAGTATGTATGATGACCTCTTCAGACAAAATTTGTCGTTTGTTCATTTCATGTTGCCTATCAAATATATTGTTGTTTTTGATTTTTATGGTTTGTGTGTACCCAATATTTATGTGTGTACCTTTGTATTGCATCAACAAGACCAACTTAAAGTTAATTTCAACTGTTATTATTATTACAGTATGAATTTCCGTTGTGAGGATTACTCTACTTTGTATAATAGAGGGAAGAGATCAGAAAAAGTAGAGGTTGGGATCGACAGGGGTTTAAAAGTTTAGAGTAATATGGAGATGGAACTCTCTGTGACTGTCATTTATTTGAATGCCACCAATAACATAAGCACCTATAACGACAAGAGTTTATCCCTTCTTGTAAAGAGCATTCCGTATCTCTGGCATCAGGCAGATACATCGCGAAATGCTTCTGCATAAACAGATTAAAATGGTTTGGCAGTATGGTTATCTGAAATATCTGATGAATGAAAATTAATCAACACTCACATGTAGTGTTATATTTTTAAAACATACCAGATACCAAGCGTTGAGAGAAGAAAAATATAATTAAAAATTTGGAACGCTTCACGAATTTGCGTGTCATCCTTGCGCAGGGGCCATGCTAATCTTCTCTGTATCGTTCCAATTTTAGTATATGTGTTACAGAAGTAACACGATAATACTTCACCATTGTAATACTTTATTAATTACTAAACGATCTCTACATATTATTGTGGGATTTATGTGAACTAACATTAGTGCGCATGTGCAACTTAAAGATCACATCTCAAGATTTTTTTATCTTATTGAATATAGAAGATCAGTTTGAGCTTGTGAAAAAACTAGTGGGTTATTTCTCGGTTTATTATATCACGTTGTGGGACATCTGCTGAGTGTTTTAGCTAACGTGGATAGAGAGAAGTTAAAGACCAACGTTGAAAAAACTCAACGAAGTTTTGAATGGCCCTTTGTCATCGAATGAGCTTTGTGGGATATCTCTACGATTGTTTTGATGATCAAAGCCATTTTTTCACGAAGTTTTCACCTTAAGTTTGCAACAGAGTATTGGCAATATATCAGATGTATTTTTAGACTCTTGGCTACTTTCAACTAATCACACACAAACAGATACAAACACATTGATCGCAATTTAAGTATCATACCCCATTTATGTTAGACGCGACACATCCAAATCGCAACATCACTCGGTGTAAGTTGTTGATCTTGTAACTATTTTTTTCAGTAAGTGCTAATAAAAATATGCAAAACGAGTATGTTGTTCAAATCTGGAGATATATGACGAGTGTTCGAATTCAGAATAATACGTTCTTTTCTTTTAATTCATATAAATGTTTAATTTGTAACATCATTTGATCCTTTCTCCAAGGGACAGTTCAAATAAATCAATCAACTCTAATCCTTCCAAGCCATACATGAGCTTTTTACTTCATTATTTCCTCTGAGTTATTTCCAGTTGCGTCGAAGGAAGTATTTCATTCATTTTGAAAGTGAGGATTCAAAGAAAAGCTCACATCTACTTATTGCACTGTACAGTGAACCTACGACTCGCTCAACTCGATAACCTTTTTGCCCTTTGAAAGATACATTGCTTATTATTCTACATCGGAATTGTTATTCTGTCTTACAAATGCCTTATTGTTTGGTCATTCAATCGTTTCCATACAGCACCATTGGCCGAGTTACTCGTTATTTTGATTAATTATTATTATTATTATTATTATCATCATCATCATTATTATCATTATTATTATTGTTATTATCATTTTTATCATTATTATTATTATCATAATTATTGTTGACTCCTTGGCAGTGATGTTGTTGTCGGATGAGACACTCATTTCAATTATTATTATTATTATTATTATTATTATTGAGTGTTGCAGCAATACGAGCCCCCTGGGGGGCTCAGGGGTAGAAACCCCAGGAAACCCCGTCCGACTCCCAGCCCGATAAGGGTAAGCTAAGTGCATGCATCACACCCAAGTATGTGCGATATTGATGTTAATTAAAACATTATTATTATTGCTGTAATTATTATTATTATTATATTATTATTATTATTATACTATTATTATTTTTATTATTATATATTTTTAAAATTATTATTATCATTATTATTACTATTATTATTATTATTATTATTATTATCATTATTATCATATTTACTTAACGTTACTCCTGTCATAAGTTGGGGACTTTTTCAAAGTTGGGTTATCTTACTTCAAACCTTTAAGGTCTATATGAAAAATAAAAGCTTCTGCAAGAAATTCCTGTCAAGGTACAGCAAATGTAATTACCTATGTTTAATAGAATTAATCGTTTTCACTGAATTCGCTATGGTCAAAAAGTATAATTTGCTCAAAGCAAATGAAAGCTCTTGTTAAATGTAAATTGTACCGTGCGTGTAACTCGATTACTGCAGGTATAAAACCAAGCCAGTTGACATCACTGGCTGCAGAAGACAAATATTTTATAAATCATTTCATTTTTTACTGTTGTTGATCAGTAGGCCTTCAGACGACGCCAGACAGTAGAGAATTAGTTTAAAAATATATTTTTTCAATCTTGACCAAAGATTCAAAAAGAGGGGGGGGGGGGCGGTTTAAAAATTCTGAAATTAAAAATTTTATTAAATGCTGAATTGATTTTTTTTAAAGTTTTCACTCTAAACAAGGCTGGAAGCTATTTCAATAGAGAAGGGTTGTGCTTTATAAATCTTTTGATTTTCTGGTTTTCCCTCTCCCAATTCTGTCTCTCAAATTATGTACACACATGCTACCTTAAAAGAGGGAAAAGAAGTGAGGGTGGTCCGTTGGGGTGGGGTGGGGGCTAAACCTAGAATCCCGATCCTTTCGCAGGTAAATTGTTGTGTAAACCACTCGGACACTGCTGCTTACATTGTACTAATACGTAAAAAAGCAAAAAATTGAATGAATCATCATCATCATCATCATCATCATCATCATCATCACCATCATCATATTCGGTTTTATGTCCGTTTTACGCGCTGGCATGTGTTGGACAGAAAATGAATATGTAAATAAAGAAATAGCTAATTAAGGACCTAACTAAATAAATACATTAAATGAATAAAATAACTAAGGGATGAAGCATGGAAGAGCCAGGTTTTGAAATTTTGAAATATTTTATCAGAAAGGATCAGGTAGATTATTAATTGCTGACTAACTTTATGAAAAACAGAAGTGCCCACTGTGTTACTCTTTTTAAGGAGAATCATGGCTGTGCTGTTCAAAATCATTTAGCCTGAGATGTACATAGCAACTAAACACAGAAAATCTGAAAAGACTCATGGTTCCAGCCAACTTAGGAGTTTCAGGCCTCAATATTACCTCATCGACTTTGCTGTAATTCCAAGGTGCAACACATTTTGCTCCACCAAAATGTGTTGCAAAATTTGCAGGAGTTACAAAACTAAAATTGTTACAAACCTGCCCGTACAAGTTTTTCTTTTTGTTTTGACTTTCAGTGAAAAGAAGTGCAGTAGCTGTGCACTAGACCGATTACCATACAAGAGATTCGCGATTCGCCCCTCCCCCCTGCCCTCTACGTTCCTGGAAATACTGTGCCGATATTGTCTCTCCGTTATAAGTGACATACCGGTACTGTGAGAAAGGGGTGGTTTTCTTGACCCCTTAATACGTGCGCTGGTTCAAGCGAAGGAAATTCCGAAAAACGACGACTCTTTTCGTTAGAGGACTGTATAATACTTTATGATAACATTCGTATCATCAACAAATTACCATCAATATAAACAACTGTATTCCAGTAATGAATACATATAACAACAGCTCCAATAATCGTGCTTTACAAAACTAAGACAATCTCAACCTGCAACGACAATCTTAAATTACGACGACGATCTTATTACAACGAAGATCACTCCAAACGATGATCTTATC
>RDPX01000225.1:1302253-1313751 GCA_003991215.1 Morbakka virulenta
GCGCAGTGAGCTCCGCATTACGCAAACGACAGGTTCCCATCTCAGATAGAGTGCTCACCCAAACTTTCGTAAGGGAGCGTAATACTCAAGCTACATACAGTACTGTTTCGCCCTTTGTGGGTTCATCAGTGCAGCACAGAGTTTCTAATATATATATATATATATTTGTGTGTATATATATATTTGTGTGTGTGTGTGTGTGTGTGTGTATTACTGTATCTACAGTACTGAATAACACAGTACAGTATCTGCAGTACTCATTTCATTAAAAAGATAGGACGTGTCGTATCTTACGAAGATTCCGTAGAAAATAAACAGTAAAGAAGAAAACTCGAGAGTAGAAAACTTGAAGACTTGTTCTCTTAAATTGCAAAACAAGAAACTCAAAACGTAATTCTCTCACAACAGCACAAAAGAGTCACTTCGAAAATTGTTGACACAAAAGCAAAAACAATGTGATAAACTAATTATACTTAATCCTTTGATCCTTGGCTCAGAGTATCAACAGAGCCAAGAGATGGGTTTGTTTTGTTTACTTAATGCTTCATCGAATGCTTTGTTTTGATTCTGGCTAACATCTCTACCTTTCATAACAGGACGTTAAGTAATAAACATTTTAATTATTAGTTCTAAAAAATGTCAAAATTTATTACCTTTTCTGAGCTATTTTTTAAGAGATACATCTCCCATCGTCAGGCTGACGATGGAAAAAGTCTCCCTCAAAACGCAGCTAGGTAAAAAGCTCACCACTCATGGCATGATAAAGCTTTTATATCTGAAACAACATATTTATTTCAAAAACTTCGTCAAATTTCACAATAAAACGTCATTTATCAATGATATTTGGTTTTTCAGGTCGACTTGCCCCTGTTACTTTGGTTTCAGGGGCACTGGGTAAGGTCAGTATATTTATTTATTTATTTATTTATTTATAATGAATCTTTATACAGGATAAAACACTTCAACAAAGAGATATGCTGTTATCAATGTGTGTCATGTAAAATTAAGATAAAAACTACTTTAATAGAAATTAAAAGAATTAAATTTTTTTATCTTTCTCACATCCATTGGTAGCTTATTGTAAATTTTCGCGCCAGTAAACGAAACTGCTCTTTTTCCATATTCTGTCCTCATTTTTGGTAGTCTCAAGGAAACATTGTTATTACGTGTACCGTGATTGTGCTGAATGAGTTGATAATATTCACCAAACTGTTCACATAGGTCTTTAACCATGCACTTACAAACGAAGTAACAGAGATGACGTTTTGTTACGTTTTGAAGGCATGGTAATTCAACAGTACAGTCTCTTTTGTTTTCGGAGATAATCTTTGAAGCACGACTTTTCAACATTTGTAACGACTTCAGTTTTGTCGAACTAAAGTTAGCTTGAAGAACACTACAACAGGTAAGAGTAGGTACCACCATTGAATTGTAAATGGCTTTTACAGATTTTAAGTCAAGTTGAGGTCTTAATTTACCAAGTAGCTTGAGACGGTTAGCTGACTTCCGGAAGACATTATCAAAATGGCTGTTCAGGTTTAAAGTGCCATCAATTGGAACATCGAGATACTTGTATTCACTTGTTACATTAATTGATGTTGCTCTGTAGAGTATCTTCAGGGTTTCTTTTAAGTTTCGACAGCTTTTGCGACGCACCAAATATCATAGACTCGGATTTTCCCTTTTTCAAGTTATGATTTTCTTCAAACCACTTAGCGAGACTCTCGATGTCTTCTGAGAGGTTTTCTTCAACCTCATGCAATGTTTTAGCAGGGTAAAACAACACTGTATCATCTACATATTTTATAATTTTCGCATTATTTATGCAGTCACAAATATCATTGAAGAAAATCAGAAACAGTAAGGGTCCTAGTATGGACCTTTGTGGCACTCCGGTACATATATTTTCTGTGTTGGATAAGACGTCGTTAAAAGATACTGTGATGGTTCTATGAAATAGGTAATCTGTGAAACACATAAGTTCAATGTCATTAATGTCATATGAAGTTAGCTTTGTAATTAGTTTTGAATGACTCAAAGTGTCAAAAGCCTTACTAAGGTCGATGAAGATTGCGCCAACAATATTCCCTTTGTCCACGTCACGTCTGATGGAATCGAATATTATTAGGTCAAATATATGCCCAATGTTATATTTAGCGCATTAAAAAATTTGAAAGTATTTGTCTGATATTTCGTGGTTTAGAATTTAGCAAAATTAGCCTTTTATTATTTTTTACGGAGAAATGCATGAAATAAAAAAAGTAGGCCAGATGATTTACTGCAGCTAAATGGCAAGCTGAAGATGCAAAATTGAAGAAAGATAAATTAGTTTTACTCACTAAATGAAAAATTATTCGTTTGATTAAAGACCAGAAACTTGGTGAATTATTGAACTAAACAAAAATTCTAATACAGGTCTAGTTTCAGCATTGTTAATTAGTACTTTGTGATTCTTTTTTTCTACCATGACTGATAACAGAAGTATCCGTGTGCCTTTAAATGCAATCTGTTTCACCAAGAAAGAAGCATGCATTTTGTTCTTATAAAGCTAAAATCCTTCATATTCTGCTGCAGACATAACAAATTTTTACAATATCTTTCTCTACAGATCCTCTTTGTGGCAAGCTTTTTACCACCAAAATAAGGTGATGGCTACACACAAATCGGTCTTACTTTTTTGCTAAGAAACTCACTGTGATTAGGAGATTTGGCCTTAAAACGCCAAATCATTGTTTCCAGCTGGCTTATCAAGAAATCCAAGGACAAAAAATAACTAATTTTGACTCGATTGGGATCATAAAACAGCAAGAGTTGGCTTGTGATTTATCCAGCCAATGTGTGATAATTAATATCATAATTATAATATCATATTGTCTTGGGTTTGGGTCACTATCAAGCGATCCTCTGTGATGTGATGGCTTAAGGTTCACAGTTCAAGATGAAATCTTCAGTTAATTGATTATTGTGCTTGTGACATAAAAACAATAAACAGACCAGAGTCTTATAGCTCATGCAGCCTGTCACATATAATAAAATGGCCTTTAATGTTTTTCCTTTTCTTTATTGATTTGGCAGTGACAGTGACTAAAGGGAATAATTTTACTGGAGCATTGAGGAAATTGTCAGACAGACGCCCGTCCTGATGCAATAGAATGACTTGTAATGCAATTATTTAGTAGGGGTTTTTCTCGGGAAAGTGAAAATTTTCACCAAGACATAGGTTCTTATCGCCATTTGCTCCACATGTCCTTAGAAGCCCTTTTATTTTAAAAAATGTGTAAATTTGGGTGTATTTTTACAAACCATTAAAAAACGGATTCCTCTTACGAATTTTGAAAGGGTCCTCTTAAAAACTCCTAAATTAATTAAAACAGTAAAAATATTGATGAGAAAGATAAATTCACAAAAAGAATATCCATAAAAGGGCTTGATGATTTTAACGTTTGGGGTATTGATAACAGGAGCTGTGAATGACCACACGCTGAAGACCGTCAAAAAACATTAAATGGTATATTTATATAAACATGAAACGTGTGTAGGGGGGAGGGGGGATGCCAGAAAAACAAATTATAGTCAACAGGAGGAACTAGGACATTATTCTTGACTTTATGGACGAAACGGAAGTCGTAGATTTCTGCACAGCCTCCGGAAGGAAGCAAAAAACAAATTCCGTACGCCGCCACTCCTTTCAAACAATTCGAATCCGGTCACCACGGCAGTCCGCACTGAAACAATATAAAAAAAATTGTACCATTTCATGTACAATAGTCTGACAGTAAAAAAATATGACGCGACATGATGACATTGCTTTATCTAAATAAAAAATATCGAAATAAATTGTTAAAAATTGGAAATAAATGTGATATAAACTTTTTTGAAAGTTGAGATACCTCGTTTTCACGGTACATCCGACAAGTTAAATTGGTACAATCAATCTGAAATAAAAAGCTTCTAAGGAAAGGCCACAACGTACTTACCACAAGTCCAGCAAGGCTTATGGATAGGGGTAACCCAAGGATACCTGTTCCAAGGCTTGCTTTTATGATATGCATAGAGACTTTCCAGTTTCTAAAAATGCAAAATTATATTTTATTACTAGTTTACTACTTCAGTTGGTGAATTTAGCAATTTAATTTGACTTTTTAAACAGGATTAAGAAAATATAAGTATATTTTAATTGATTTCCTATCTTGTATAAATATTATTAAAGTAACTTAAACAAAATAATATTATTTGCTCCTTCTTTTCTAATACAACGCAAGTTGGTAATTCTGTTTTGGGGGATTTAACCTCATTTTCTCCAGTAACTGGGGCTCAGGCAGCGGCCTTCATAGTAAGTTGGATTTGGCAGTGAGGAATTTCTTGACCGGATACCCTTCATGACCCCAACCAATGTCTTTTTCTATTTTGTGAAGTTCCAAAGTCACCCTCTCGGGTAATCGAACGCGGAACCTCTAGGTTACATTGCAGTTGCACTAACCATTAAGCCACGGCTCCTCCAATTTGATAATTCTGTTGATGAGGAGTTCTGTTTGATTTTCAACGAAAGTACTTTGAGATAAGGCTTTCAGCCGTTTCTATAGATGTAGTAGTTTTCGACAATTTTTTATAATTTGTGAAACGCATGTAGGTGTATATATGTGCATATATATATACACCTACATGCGCATATATATATACATACATACACCTACATGATTTTCACTAATTCTAAAAAATTTCACTTAGTATAACATATGCATAAAGCTATCTATACAACCTTTACCAAAACTTGCATGAGAGAATATAAAATTTTTAATTTGTGTTAGGATAGTTTATTATAAAAAAACAAGTCAAGTATAAATATAATAAAATAAAGAATAAAAAGTCCAGTATTGATCTAACTTCTATATCTAAAAGAGTAAGTCACTTATGTTGCACTTGAAGTGGCAGAGTACCTTTTTACCTACGACCATTGGATTGGTCGTTTAAATACGAAGCACCCAAATGACAGTATATTTTGACTTTTAGTATATTTTACAAAATACATTCCATATTTTTCATGTTTTTATTTGAAAAAAAGAAGAACAGAACTTTTCGATACTGCAGCCTTACCATATGAAAATGTTGAAAATAATGCAGTGATAAAAGCGATGTATTTTTTACAGAGAAAATTTTTAGTAGTGTACTTGCCTTGCCTTACCTTATCTTACCCTACCCAGGTGCCATATTCCGCTAGACGTAGGCTATCACGGTTTGCCACACACCTGTCTCTCACCATTCTTATCATTCGAGCAGCTGCCTATCTTCCATCTATTATGCTAACCAGTCGATCCATGTATTTTACTCTTGGTTTCCTCTTCCTTTCCTTCCTTCTATCTTCCCACTAATGCATGGCACTTTCAGCTCACCGTGGCCAACAACATGTCCCACAAAGCGCAGCTGCCTAACTCTCACGTCTAACAGCAAGGCTTTCCTTACTCCAGCCTCGCCCGACATCTCCTCATTTGTTCTTCTGGCTGTCCAGGAAACCTTCAACATTCTTCCCCAACACCACATTTACATAGGTTCAAGTTTTCTTTCATCATCCTTCCGAAGAGTTCACGTCTCGCACCCATAAAACAGTAAGAACCAACAAACAACTTTTCCCAGACCTCAATCTTGTTGACATTGCAAGCTTGCTGTATTCTACTATTGCTCCTACTCTTGTGAATGCATTCTTTGCTAAAACGATCCTCTTTCTTATACCACTCTCACATCGTCTATCACTTGTGGCTACAATTCCCAGATGAAATTTTCTGTTTGCTTCACAGTCTTGTTGTTAACTAAGCTAGTAGTGATACGAGGCGTTTTCGTCCTGAAGACCACCATAACTTCTATCTTTTTCTCGTTAATTTTTAATGCTCTCTCAATTATTGCTTGTTCTAGGGCATTACCTAAGTTTTGCAGCTTCCCCCCAGAACCTGTTATCAGAACAGTATCGTCAGCATATCTGATATTATAAACATGTATTCCTCTAACTTGAATGTCTTCCAACTCAATGAAATCTATCATATTTATTTCGCTATAATAATTAAATATACCCGGTGGCAGAACACACCCTTGTCGTACTCCACGTTTAATATTTAAATCTTATTCTCTTTCATAAATTCTCAAATTTGTTCTTTGTATCCAATTTTTATTTCTGGTCAATCTTAAACTCTTGCCTTCAATACCCAATCTCTCAAGCATGTCAAAGAGTTTTTCGTGTTGCACTCTATCAAATGATTTTTAATAATCTACAAACACAGGTAAGCTCTTTCTACATTTCTAACGCTGTCTCTATTGACATTCTTAACGAAAAACCTTCATTTCTTGTAACTTTACTTTTCACAAAACTGAACTGCTCCATACTAACTTCTTGTCTTATTCATAAATCTATCGTTCATCCATTTTTCCTTTTCTTCTAAACATTTCCTTTGCATTAACCTGATCATCTCTCTTTACCTAATTTCATTACTTCTCTTCTGTTGCCTTTTTTCTTCCATTGGCTCTAATATATAATAAGTCATTCATGGTTGTCTTGCTTTATTTGTAACTTGTGGTATGATTTCATTACCATATTCAATAGCTGTCCGAAACTTCCTCCATAATGATGCTGGATTCTCATCTTCCGCTAAACCTGTTAATAGCTGAAATCTATTCCTTATTCGAGCATTATATTGCTGCGTTATGATGTTTTCTCTAAGAACACTCAGTTATTGTCTTCGTGTTATTTGCTTCTAACTTTATCTTTTTAAGCTTTATCCTCATCTTAGCCATCAAAGGAGTATGGTCGCTACCACACTCAGCTGCCGGATAAGTTCTAAACCTTTCATTAATGGTGATGAAGTCTACCTTGTATTTCTTTCTCCTTTTAAACTTTTCCATCTCCAAAAGCGTCTTGGCTGGTGTTTAAACCAAATATTTGATATAACTCTTCCTTTCTCTATGCACCACTCCACAAAACGTCTCCCTCTGTCATTTCTCACTCCCAAACCAAATGACCCAGCAATATCTTGTTCTCGGCCTTTAGTGACCTTAGCATTCATGTCCCCCATTACAATAGCTACCTTATATTTCTTAACATATCGAGTACTCTGTTTACATCAAGGTAGAAATCATTCACTTCCTCCTCCTTTCCTGCTGTTGTTGGGGCATAGACGTGAATTATACAGGTATTAAACGATTGAACTTTTAAGTCTTACTAGAAGAATTCTGTCCCATACAGCCCAATATCCAAAAATACACGATTTAGGATATTAGTCCACCATCACTCCTACACCTCTCTGTGAAGAGTTAGCACCCGAATAGATGAAAGAACGCCTACTCAGAGCATCCACCCAGCCAACACCCGTCCATTTCACCTCGCTCAGTTTCAGTCTTTTCATTTCCTGTTCTACTTTAGCCTTTTTCCTGCCTGGCACATAGTTCCAACGTTCCACCTTGGCAGCTTGATCTCCTTTGGCATCCTGTGTGTTTGGAAGAGGGGGAAGTAGCATGATGAAGGTAGAAGGACACCTGCTTCCCAACAACTAATTCTACGACCGAGTCAGGAAGTCTGCCGTTCAGCAGCACGACTCTCATTAACAGCGTTATATTCGTCTGCAAAGCGTAATAAATCCATGGTTATTCTTGGGTTAATACTTGGTGAGGTCCCAAGTCCTCTTCTACGCCATATTATCAGTATCGACCTAGCCTTCACCCAAAATGGCTTTCTGAAAGGCAGCAGGTCAAGTCTATTTATTATTACTTCGCAAATACAACTCCCTAGAGGTTACAGGTCACCTGGCAGCTCCCCAAGCAAACAGTTTAGTTGGATAATGCCCACCCACCTCGCAAGGTTACATAGGCTTTGATGTTGGTGAATGACAGTTACTGAGAAAGTTAGTACTGTACAAGCAGCAGAAGATACAAAATGATTTAAAAAACAAACATTAAAACGAATATTTTTTGAGGAGACAGCTTTAAGACCAGCTAGAGCACTTCTTTTTCTTCCTATGGCCCCCGTTTAAATAATCAAATTTTAAAACCATGCTTATTCTTCAACTATCACTATTATTTGATATTTTCAAAAAATGAAAGTAAGAATCTTAGCCAAAACGAGAAAATGTTCAGTGTGAAGGCAAGAAGGAATTGAATACAAAGCAGAACTGGCCAAGCGGTAGATCAACATATACATCAGTTTCGCTGTTCGAACCTCATCCATATCCCTGGAAGTAGACTACAGAGCACAATCTATTCATCGGCTTTAAGGAACAGACTATCAAGTTTGTGACTCCCTCACCCACTAAAACACGGTAGCATTAAAAAGGAGTTGCTGTGATGAGGAAGTAATATCAGATAGTGTAAAATGATTTAAAACCAAAGAATGAAGTTCTTCAGCGTATTTTCCTGGCTAAGAAATACAGAAAAGACTAAGCCAGATGAAATCACATCGATTTAACAAGAGTTGGAGAGTTGAAACAGGAGCAGAAGCAATCAAATTAGAAACTCTCCACTGGACCATGTAGAAGAAACCACTGAGAATAGGCTCCATCCGCACAAACATGAAAACAGAATTCCTAACAAAAACAAATCGTGATTTCTAAGTAAGTGAAAACTGTGAACGGAACTGGGTTTGGATCAGTGACTGTGCCTATCAGGGCCATACGCTCCAACACGTGGAATATAAACAGATTATTTTGTAAACATATCTTTCACTTCACTACTATAATATAAATAATAGTAATAACATGGTTTTGAGGGTGATTTGGAATTAATAACCCGAGTTTTATTTCTACAATTTCAAAATCGCACGAAAATGAAATTTTAGAAATAAAACGAAGGATTATTAATTCACAACCACCCGAAAAAACATGTTATTACTATTATTTATATTATAGTACTATTATTACAAGTTAATTATATGAGAAAATAATCACTCGAGGCAAAAATATCAAATCAGGGAAAAATAACGACAATTTTCCTATTCTTTCGTCAGTAAAACACAAAAAAATAAAAACTGAACAGGGTTTTCAACAACCAATCATAGGAATTGTTTACAAAATACTGTATTGTGATTGGCTAGAAATTTATCGTACGATTCATTTTTTTTTTAAACGAATAGCTACGAATTTACATTGTGTCATTGACAGGTTGATTACAAAAAACTAGGGCGATTACAGAATAATTACCNATTATAGTACTATTATTACAAGTTAATTATATGAGAAAATAATCACTCGAGGCAAAAATATCAAATCAGGGAAAAATAACGACAATTTTCCTATTCTTTCGTCAGTAAAACACAAAAAAATAAAAACTGAACAGGGTTTTCAACAACCAATCATAGGAATTGTTTACAAAATACTGTATTGTGATTGGCTAGAAATTTATCGTACGATTCATTTTTTTTTTTAAACGAATAGCTACGAATTTACATTGTGTCATTGACAGGTTGATTACAAAAAACTAGGGCGATTACAGAATAATTACCCTCACATACGCTTTCCAACTTAAACCACATGTAATTATTCATAAAATTAGTTTTTTTCACTAATGGTAATTTGTAAAGAGACAAGCTGGTCTCGGATGAAAGTCACTGCCTCACATATGCAATGACTAACTTTATAATTAACCCTTGAATAGTATGTAATAATCCCAAGAAAGATAAGAAAACATTGTAAGGATAAGCAAGTTCGGACTAACGCTTTCTCAAGTGGTTTTTTTTAAGGATTTTTCTTTGCTTGAGGGTGAATGAGGAGACGGAGAAGGAGGGACGAAGGAAGCAATCGAAATTGAGGCTCAATCTTCTAACAGGGTCAGGTAGATCTAAGTGACAAGATCGTGTACCTACCTTACCATGTCAAAGGATTCAATGAACAATAAATTGTGCATTTTCCTACTTACAAAATGGTCTGGTGTGAGGTAGTTATCTGTACAACGACTAAATCTTACAACTTACCAAAGAATACCATGTAAGAACCCCAGGAAAAATCAGTTGAAAAAGTAAGATCAAGCCCTTTCGAAAAAAAAGTGTTCCCTAAGTGTTTGAAATGAGGAAGAGGGTGATTAGGGGTTGTTGTTTTCGTGTCCCCAAAAAGCGTTGTTCATGAAACATCAAGCTCAGATCTACTTGTAAAATAATGGCATTATTATATTTGGTGATGTTGAATTTTGGTATTAAAACAAATTGCAACTTCACTTGCAAAGGTTATTTGTACTTACTCAATTAGTTCAGTGCTATCTACCGTTGATTCCTTGAAATTTGTATCTTGACTTTCAACGGTATTTTTTCTTCGTGATAGTGTGAGAGAAAAATCAGCATTTTTCTTGAATACTTGTACTATGTATTCAGAGTTGCAGTCAGTATTGCATAATGGTGTTTCCTCGTTCATTTTTTTAATCTAAGGAAAGGGCAGGAAAAATTTTATAGAAGCTGGCGATTGTTGCCAAAAAATTAGTAATACTGTATTGCATCCCTTTATTAATTGTCTTGCCAGACAACATGTCATAAATGTTACAAATACATCAATACAAAAGTTTGGAATCAAAGATAACTACTGAAAATGTAAAAAACAAGGAATTTAAGACAGTGATTACAGTTTGATCGAAGCAATATGGAAGATAAATCATCTTTTTGAAAGAAAAGAAGATGCAATATTGTCTGGAAAGAGAGATCCTCACTTGTGCTGTTTCCATAGCGACATTAACACATGGCACAGAAAACTGGTCAGTCACAAAACACCAAGAAAGGGAGTTGATAGTAGCCTAAAAACACATGAAAAGATCAATGTTGAACTTTACTTGAAGAAACTATATAAGGAATTAGATCATTAGAAATTTTAAAAGCATTCAGAAAGTAGAAACCTCTCCACCAAGGAGCTACAATACTTAGTAAGCATTGTATTTCTACATTTATTGGAATAAAATCACAAGCTATCTGCAACAGCCGTAATCCTTCCATCGGCACGTGCTCATCTAACACACACACACACACTCACTCACACACACAGATATATATATATATATATATATATATATATATATATGTATAATATTTACTGACCTATCTTGGTCAGTCCTGGGTATGACAATAAACTATATCCTCTAGTGGAGATTTTTTTTTCTAGAGGACAGAATGAGAGTACCTCGAACCACTAGTATCTCCGGGCGACCTCTGGCAATGGTCCAGTACCCGACAGCCCCCTACCTGGGTTACGGTAATCCCACTAGCGACTGACCGGTAACTGGCGGCTAATGGGTGGCACTATCCTCTGCGTCTGTCCAGTAGCTGGCGTCAAGATGGTGATTCATCAGCTTCCATACCTCACGACCTGGATCCCCACTCTGTCGCAGTGTGAGGACTCGTTCACTTTAATGACACTAAGGATGCAGCCAACCTAGGCTCTGCCATGTTGGACCGACCTAAGTAGAGAAGTTAGACCAAGAGGGATCCAATCCCGGCACCCGAACGAGACCATGTCTCCTCCCGGGTCCACTCCAAATCATAATGAGCG
>RDPX01000225.1:1342885-1355027 GCA_003991215.1 Morbakka virulenta
TCTCTTTCACTCACTCTCTCTCTCTCTCTCTTTTTCTCTCTTTCTCTCACTTAATAACTTTACCACTAGTCCTGAATGCCTTAGTGGTTTCCTGGCATTTGAACATATGGTGCCTGTCAAGCTGTCAGTGCAGTGACAAAGATCAGAGAGATACAAACAGCACTGCCCCCTAGATGGGCTAGGCATTAATGTCATACGATTAATGATGATGATTGCGATTTATTCCTCCTGAGCTTTCCAGTATTACTGTCTTGATTACCTTGCAATGGAGACTTTTTCACCACTTTTGTGATCACGTGGAAATGAGAAAAAATAAGTGATTATATCAAATATTGTTTTTATGATCACAAATGGAAATTCAAGAAAGAATGACAACAAACCATTGAAATGGAATTGTGTTGAGTTGATGGTTATATCCTCACTTATTCAATTTCCTTGTAGCTCAAGATAGGTAGTGCTTTAAAAAAATTAGAATACCAAAAGCAAATAGTACCAAAAGGCAGGCACATGAAGGAGCTGACATTTTGGGTGGGTCCTCAGTTCTTCAATAAAGACCCTAGGAATGCAAAATAGCATTTAATTAGCATGATACAATATAAATGACCTTAAAAGTACCCTAAAATATATGGAAAATATGAGCAACATATGTTAAAGGTGAAAAGCACTAATTGGCACATATTACACTTGTTTTTCAGAGATTGCATTTTTTCAAAAATAATTTATATGGATACAGTTTTGACAGTTAATTGCTAGTGCATAAAACGTGTTGGCCTTGCCATTAACATTTTAAACCTTTTATGATTATTTTAGGCTAATTTTCTTTGGGGCTACATTGTAAGGTATATTACTTTGTTCTTAACTTTTGCATGATGGATAAAATACTCAAAAGAAAACATATTTGTAATGAAATATCAATATGAAAGTAGTTGGTATGGAATGACACTGATGTGTTGCTCTCATTAAGGATATCCAAGAGTTTGATGACCTTGAGTTCAATACATATATTTCTTAACTTTTTGACCTTGTCATTAATATTACCTTACAGTGCAATTTACCCCCAAATCATACCTGCATTCAATTTTGTTTATTATGCTGCAAGCCAATTTCAAAGTGTAAGAAATGTTCAGAAACAATTTTCACCATGTAAATATTACATTCTCAAACTAACTTGCCTTTTTGATCCACTCTGTGTGAATTTGACACATACGTGGTGTGACCATAGCAATTTGTAAACATGATTCTCAAGATTGTGATGTACCTTGATCATAAGGAGTTGCCATATTTCAGTGATCTTCCTCATCTCCCAAATCTTTTTATCCAGGTTGTTATTCATTGATTAAATATATGTCTCTCCAGTAAATGTAAAAGGTGATGGTAGTGTGACAGAAGCTGAACTTTATTCTTTTAAAAAGAGTTTAAATGCATGAATGCTGGCTTTTCAGTGGCAAAACCACAATGGGGACGCTCTTTTGTTTGCTTTGAAATGCTTGAGCAGTTTTATTAGAAGATATGATATGCCAATGAATGAAAAATAGGGGGGACCTTAACCCAACTTCTGTAAATACATGCTTAAATATTAAGTAATTCTGCATTACAACTTGAAGGCAGTAGGCAATTTATTCCATTCAGACCATTTCTTCATTGTTTACTGTCACTACTTAGAAAAGATTTTATCCTTAAAAAAAAAGTCAAGTTATTTAATGAAGGCTTAAAAAAGCTTGAAATGTTTAAAAAAATAATGATGTTATTTTTGCAACATTGGAATTTAAAAGTTACAGACAATTTGAATCAAATATGCCATTTACTTCTGTCAGTTTTGGCAGATGGACCTTTGATAAGTTCTGTCAGATCTCTGGTTTTTACATTTAATCTCCCCCTATTTGTAGTTATTTTCTCTCTGTTAGATTTAGAAAGCACAACTATCTACTTGTTTTTACCTAAGAATTTTTGTGTGGTTGGAAATATTTTCCAGCTGTCACTATTTGCCAGTTGCTAAGCTGAATGTTAGGGATTGTATCAGACCGAAATGGATATGCAACAGGATCCAGTCCAGAGGCTAAGAGCCCATTGGGACTATAATGCACTTCACTGCTAAATCCATTTGTCCATCCCTTTGGCAAGTGTAATGAAGCCTGTGACTTATCACTAGAGTTACATAGAAAACTTTCAGCAGCTAGGCAATGGATTGTCTCTAAGTAACTTAAGAGGTTTGGAACAACAAGACTTGAGGTTGGGGTATTGTCCCACAAAAGGATAGGCGTGGTTTCCCAGGCTTTCATTTCTAGAAACCCTTACGTGATAAAAATAGAATGAAAATCAGAAACTGGGAATGTAAGAACAATGCTAAGAATGGGAAGCTGGCAAGTATCAAGAGAGAAATGAAAAGAAATTACTTAGTTGTGTTGGGAATGGCTGATGACAGATAAAAGCAAATTTGCATTGTGGGACAATAAGCTATTAAATTTTCACCTTTTCCACCTTTTTACATAATATCTTGCAGTAGTCAGGGTGAATAATCCCTGACCTAAAGAGAAATTTTTTAAGACATCATAGACTGTATGTTAATGATACAGCATTACTCTTTTCCTTTCTCAGTTATACATAGGGGGTATGTAAGGGTATGTAAAGAAGTACAGTACTCCTCCCAAATAATGGTCCCTCCCAATAGTGGTAACCTCCCATTACTTAACAGTTTTCTGTCTCTGTAACTTTCTTCTTGTATATTGCATCATATCATTCCCCCAAATGGCAGTTTTCCCCAACCCCCCTCCCCAAGTGTTAAATCCTTCCCCTATCTGACAGTTCCACCCAAATAAATGCAACATTGGACCTTAAAAGTTACAGGCATTTTGAATCGAATATGCCATTTACTTGTGTCGGTTTTGGTAGATGGACCCATCTTCATCAGGAGGTGTTGTGAAAATGCTGGGAGAAAAGTGGCTAAACCCTGTCATCTAGGTTATTCTAATGGACCTAAGCTTGGAACACTGACATCATCATGCATGCCAATATAGAGTGATATAGAAGAGGATGAGCTCAGTCTTACAGTGCAACACCACCAACCAGAAAGGAAGCAGCATCCTCCACTGATCACCTTTCATTCCAGTACCATGTGATGTGCAAAACACAGCTTCTCAATAGTCAATGAATGCACATCTCCAAGCCTGGATAAAGGAGGAGGGTTGGCATCAAGAAGGGTATCTGGCCATAAAACATTCATGGTGAAGAGCCTCATCCTTCACAAAGTTAGCATCTTAATATTCATGGGATAAACAGAACACAACAAAACTGGAGTAGTAACCTTGAATAAAAATCCTGCTATTTAATGGGTAGCAGTAGTTCTTGTGGGACCCAATGGAAGAATAATAACCACTCAGAAAGATGTGGCTGTGTAGGTGATCTTTTGACAATCGACAGGCACTTTGCTTCAACTAGTGGAAAACTATGATGAGATGGTGTCTCAGAGAAAAAACTCAGTCCCTTTGGAGGGGGTGGCATCAGTAAGGGCATCTAGGTGTAAAACCTTGCTTCAATCATGATTAAAATTTGTGTTGGTTATGCAAGATTGTGTTACCAAAAACCCTGTTCTAGGCCAAGGTGATAGACCAGCTAAAATGTGCAACATGTAAACAGGAGTTCCCAGTGTCAATACAATAAGANAAATCCTGCTATTTAATGGGTAGCAGTAGTTCTTGTGGGACCCAATGGAAGAATAATAACCACTCAGAAAGATGTGGCTGTGTAGGTGATCTTTTGACAATCGACAGGCACTTTGCTTCAACTAGTGGAAAACTATGATGAGATGGTGTCTCAGAGAAAAAACTCAGTCCCTTTGGAGGGGGTGGCATCAGTAAGGGCATCTAGGTGTAAAACCTTGCTTCAATCATGATTAAAATTTGTGTGGGTTATGCAAGATTGTGTTACCAAAAACCCTGTTCTAGGCCAAGGTGATAGACCAGCTAAAATGTGCAACATGTAAACAGGAGTTCCCAGTGTCAATACAATAAGAAGGAGGAGACATGAAGTGGTGGAGACACTTACATGCCCAGGTGTAGATGTTTGGTGTATGCACAAAACCAAATGAGTGGTGGTTTGACTCATAAATTTAAAGGGAAAGATAACAAGTACAAGTTCTTCTAGAGTGGTGACCCATCTTGATTAGGAGGTGTTGTGAAAATGCTGGGAGAGAAGTGGCTAAATCCTGTCATATCTGTTAATCTACTTAATCATGGTAGTATTCAGTTACAATTTCTGGTTAAAGTGATAGTTCTCAACACCATTAGCCACTGTGCTTCCCAGACTGGTTTTTTTTCAACTAAGGAAAAGGATATATTTTATGATCATATCATAAGCCTGGTAGCTGCTGTACCAAAAGATGTGGTGGTACTTATCAGAGGTGAACTGAATGGAGATGGAGATGAAAGCATTCTTCTGGTTTTGAGGACATTCATAGTGGTCATGGTTATGGTGATTCAGACCCCAAGGGTCTTCATACCCTTGATCCCTGCATTGCAGACTAGCTTGCATTGGCAAATACTTACTTTCTTCAGAAATAGCACAAGGAGGCATGTTGGTTTTGGTAGTAACAGGAAACATTTACTGACTTAAAGTTGTGCATGGAGGGTAAAGGGTTTGTAAAGGAGTGCTGCCTTTTAGTGGTAACAGGACTACATTTTGAGATCCCAGCTCAAAAGAGTTAAAAATGTAAATGCTACCAATAGTGAAGACTTGGTTGTGTCGCCACTACATTGACATTCCGTTTGGTATGCCACTAAGGCCACCATGTTTGTTCTACCATTTTTGTTTACATTTTTCCTCTCTACCCTTACCTTACCCTTACGGTAATTGAGTTGATGAACCTTGCATTAATATAACTACGTTTGTACTTTAGTCAAGAAAGCTCTACTCTATATTCTCGAATTACTGTGTTGATTCCTGGGTTGTATCCTGAACAACTGGCACATAGCATAAGTTGGTTGTCAGTGATATGACCTTGTCAACAACACCAAGTACACCCATTCATATTCCACCAAGATGAAAGATCTGGAAGCAAATGAATGATAATATCCCGAAGTCTTTTGAAGAGAGAAAGGCATGGAAATTGCTGAAATTGGTGTTTGGTGTAAGGAAGAATATCATTATGCAAGGAGAGCAAGAAAATCTGCAATCAATATTGGCAAGCACAAATGAAAGCAATGACAAGAACTGCATCATCAAAATGGCTAGGAGAATGAAACAGCATGCTGTAATTGTTGATTATATGCTCAAGGTTTGGCAATCACACTATGAAAAGCTTGGAAAGAAAAATTTCCTAGGAATGCAAACTCCCTTAGTGATGAATCCCCAGTGCCTGAATTTAAGATTACAGAAATGATGTTACAGAAAGAAGTAAATAATATAAAAGCTGGCAAGGCTGCTGGTTCATTGGAAATTATCATTGAAATGATCAAGGCTATGCATGATTCTTTCAATTTGGAATTAACAATGTACAATTTGTATTGTATAAGAGAGTGTTGTTCCAACAGATTAACATCTTTCATTCATCATCATGTTCAAAGGTAAAGGAGATACCTTATCTAGAGGAAATTACAGAGGTCTCAAGTTTCAAGAACATGCATTGAAGGTCCTTCAACATGTTAACACTATAGTTTGCAAGCAAGTGGCCATTAATGAAATGAAGTTTGGATTTATGCCAGGGCGAGGCACCACAGATGCCATCTTCATTTTGAGAATATTATTTGCAGAACCCCCTTCCCTCCTGCTTTCCTTTAGATGATTTAGAGAAAGCATTTAGAGAGGTCATATTCTTTGTAATGGCCTCTGGTGGGCTATGAGAAGGGTAGTAGTAGATGAGTGGATTACATGGACAGTAAGACTATGAATGTCAATTCTCAGTCAAAGGCTATAGTCAATGGCAGCCACAGTGAACCATTTCATGTGTCAGTTGGCATTCACCCAAGGTTCTATACTGTGTTCTCTATGGCATATAATTATTATAATTATTCTGGAATGTTCTATCGTGTGACTTCAGGGTTGGGTACCAATGGGAGTTATTGCATACAGTTGTTCTTGTCACTGAAACACTCAAAGAGCTCAAGGAAAAGCTGAAGAAATGAAAGAGTGGGCAGGGGGAAAGGGGACTTCATGTCATTGCTGGGAACAACAAAGTCATGAGATCTAGGCATGATGCATAAAATACCAAGATTAAGTCTGTCAATTACCCATTCAATGTGTGTTGGACAGGTGTGAGTGAAAACTTAATCTTATGTACATGTTGTAAGAAATGGGTGCACAAGCATTGATCAGAAATCAAAGGAAGATTATATTTTTTGAAAGGCTTCACTTGCAAGTTCTGGTTAACTGTTGAAGTGCCCCCTAATCTCATAGCTGATGTGATAAAAATAGATAGTGATGAGTTTGAAGTTTTGATAGAGTTCTGCTACCTTTGAAATTTTCTGGGACAGGCAGGATGGTGTGTGGATGCTCTTATGGCTTATATTTGATTGGCATGGAATGCACTTCATGAACTTCTAAGAGTAATTACAAACCATGGTATTTCCTTTGAAATGGAGGGAATGTTTCCTCCACCTGTAGTCCTCACATGCTCACCAATGGGAATGAGACCAGGCCACCATATAAAGATCAGCCCCAGTTGAAGTGCAACAATCATGCAATGAGCCATTGGATTTGTGGTGTGTGACTGAGTTGACCCAGTTCCACCAAAGAGCTTAGAAGAATACTAAACATTGACAATATTGAGATATGTGGCAATGGAGCCCATCAAGACTGCTTAGCCACAGATAAAGACAGGAAGAAGACACCTTGACAAAGGAAATAATATCTTCCATTTCTGATGGGCTGAATCCCAGAAGGTGAGCAAGATGGAGATTGAGTGATGTTGTGGGTAAAGACATGCTGAAATGTGGTATCATGGTTACCTTTTTTAATAAGGTGCAATTAACATTTTTAGAATATTCTTGTGGAAAATTTGATTTGTTCTTGTATTGTTTTGTAAAATAATTACCAGATTCTCCAATGATACAAGGTTTCAATGGATGATGTGCTCACTGGGCGTCACATGCAGCTAGCTGGCTCTTTAAGGTGGTGCTAGATTCAGTTTCTGTGATGGTTACAAGAGATTTGGTAATTTAAAACCAGAGCTGATGTAATTTGCATTGGACAAAATGATAATTATATAGAATAGTCATTTTATGATCTATTGTGAAACTCACCTTTCTTCCAGTATTATTATACATTACTACTATATATACTATAGCCAAAGTTGTTATGAAGTGTCTGAATTTGAAGATCAACCTCATGCTAGGGTGTCTCCCATAGGTGACGCACATTACTTTTGCCAGAGTGATATGAGAAGTCAGCAACGGCTACTGCAGAAGAAGCAGTGTCTGTGGCTAAAGAAGCAAGCTGCAAGTTGAAGGCAATGAAGTGGAGAATTGGAACTTGGAATGTTGGTTCTATGACTGGTAGAGGGATGGAAGTGGGAGAAGCAATATCTAGGCATAGAATTGATCTTGTGTGTATCCAAGAGACAAGGTGGAAAGGCAATAGAGCCAAGGAGATAGGTTTTGGCTATAAGTTATTCTACAGTGGTGGTGATGAAAATAGGAATGGAGTTAGTATAGCAGTTTCTAAAGATCAGTTAAATAACATCATAGATATTGGTTGCATCAGTGACAGAATTATGTGGATGGCTGTGGTTAAACCTGAAAACACTGTTAAGTACAGCATTGTCTCTGCTTATGTTTCTTAGTAGGGTGCAGTAATGAGACAAAAGAAGAGTTCTTTGAGAAGCTCTCTGAGGTCACTGTCCAACTGAAATGGCATAGCAAAGTGATTAATGGGGTGGATATGAACAGTCATGTGGGTGCCAGAAGTGAAGGGTGTGTTGCCTATGGTGGGCATGGGTTTGGTACTAGAAATGAGGAAGGTGAAAGATTGATCCAGCTCGTGAACTCTAACAGCCAAAAAATTGTTAACACCTGGTTCGTTAAACCAGTTAACCAGCTCGTCACATATGCTAGTGGAGGCAACAAATCACAAATTGATTTCTTCCTGGTGCAAGAGGATCAGTTTGTCAATGTTATTGATTGCAAAGTATTCCCTGATCAAAGTGCAGTCCAACAACACAAATTGCTGGTGATGGACCTTTCTGTTAAAAGGCTGGGTAGACCTAAACCCAAAATTGCTGAGAAAAAGTTAAGGTGGTGGAAACTAAAGGAAGAAGCTATCAGACTGATGTTTAAGAAAAAGATGCAGGAGGGTGCTTTTGAAGATATGATGTGGGAGGATTTTTCTGTTGCTGTTAAGAAATATGGTGAATAAGTGTGTGGCTGCTCTAGGGGTGGTAAATACATAAACCATGATACTTGGTGGTGGGAGGAAGACACCAGAAAGGTTTTAAAGGAGAAAAAGAGATGTTTCAAGAGATGGAAAGAGACCAACAGTGAAATAGATAAAGACTTGTACCAACAAGCTAAGAAGGAAACCAAGATAGTGGTGACTGAAGCTAAGGGTAAAACCACACAAGATATTTATGACAAGCTTGATACCAGAGAAAGGGAGAAATCTATTTTCAGAATTGCTAAATCTAGAAACCAAAAGTGTAAAGATGATAGTGAGGGCTACTTTATGAAGAACAAAGATGGTGAAACCAAAACTACAGCCGAGGGAAACATCAGTGTTTGGTATGATTACTTTAATAAACTGCTAAACAAAGAAAGGCCTTATGAAGAGCTGAACAGCAAAATGCCAGTCAAAGCAGCAGTTAGTGAAATCCAGAAAGAAGAGGTCAATAGAGCTCTGTCCAGGATGGGAAATGGTAGAAGCTGTTGTCCAGACGATATCTCAATTGAAGCTATCAAAGCATTGGGAGAAGCTGGTGTGAACTACATGACAAGAGTTTTTGATGAGAATCTTTTTGATCAGAGGAAGATGCCTGAAGAATGGAGTATCAGTACTCTGGTATCCATTTTTAAAAACAAAGGAGATCATTGTGTTTGGAATAATTACAAAGGCATTAAACTCCTAAGCCATAGTTTCAAATTGTTTGAGAGAATCATAGACCATAGACTCGGAAACCTTTGTTCAACATCAGATAATCAATTTGGTTTTAAGAGTGGGAGCAGTTTGACTGATGTGATTTTTGCGCTCAGAATCATGATGGAAAAGTATTGCAAAGTTAACAAACCAATTCATTGACCTTGAAAAGGCTTATGACATGGTCCCTAGAGATTTGATAAAGCAATGTCTTTGGAAGAAGCTGTTCCCAGAGTTGTATGTCAAATGCATTATGAGTATTATAGAAATAGCAAGACCAAGGTTAAAACTAAACATGGGAGTACTCAGTTATTCGAGGTATCTGTGGGTCTGCATCAAGGATCGGGTCTGAGCCCTTTTCTTTTAAGCAAACTGGCCCAAAGAAATGATCAGCATGGATTGACATTTACATGTGTGTGTAAACCTGAGCTGTACATTTAGAATTAGTTGATGACATGACAGGAGAACATCTCTGATGTGCCTATAAAGGTTTTTCTCTCATAGAAATACTCCATACACTATCATCCTGGACAATTCCCCACAGTTTTAAATTGAGAAAGATTACAGTTGATAAAGCTTTGCAACAATGAGTCATGGATGAAGATGTACAAATTTCACTAGCATTGTTGGAATCAAAAGGAGATTTATATTCCCTATGGATGGATGGCTTCTATGAATGACTAGTACCAATGGTCATGATCATTGAGGAATGCGATTGAAAGGAAATTACTCACTGTAACTTAGTTTTCCACATATGTTACAGAATGTGGCAGAATGCCAGGGCCTCTTGTCTACATTGACAACAACATTAAATCAGCAAAAGCATTAGCAACAAATCACTTTCCATGCTTGAATCCAGACAGAGTGACACCTATCCCAGATGATGATGACAGAAATGCAGACTTTAGACCAACTTCAGAATATGTTGATGACCTCTTGAAAAAATTTGGAAGAGGATCAATTTCTTGTCAATGGATTTTGGAAACATTGGTACAGTGACTATTAAGTCACTTTTATATCAGACACATCCTACAACCAAGAACTGAACCTGGATTCAACCCCAAAATTGGGCAGATCATTTACATCAAAGAGGGGGTAATTAAAAACAAATTGAGGATGGGAAAAATTGTTAACTGATTAAAAGTAATAATGAAGAAATGTGCCACGGAAGAAATTCACTAAATGGAAACAATCGAATGACCCATTAACTTGCTCTACCAAATTGAAACAGCTCCTGTAGACAAACTCAAGATGTCAAAAATGATAACCAACAAAAGAAGATATTTGCAAATGTAGAGGATAGACTATATTTGTTGAACAAAAACCTACACATAAGTCTACTGTGGTAGCTATAGGTAGATTGAAGAGACTTTTTAATGAAGAGATAAATACTTTTATTTGGTGCCAGCAATGTTATTAACTTTGTGAGAGTTAGCTCATTGATTCATAAGTCTAGAAAATACTTGGGCATAAAAGCTTTTTAGCCCTATGATGTTAGTAAAAGAGGAAAGTACTTAATTATATTTTTCTACAATTGTTACAGTCAGAATATTTGTTATATTTTTTTAGATAAGTATGACTTCTCAGATTGAACCAGAGTTGTGTTGAAAAATGAATAACTTTAATAACTAATAAGCAAATGCAAGAAAGAAGTTAGTATCATAATTACATAACTACAGTAACTACATTTATCAAATGAAGAAGAACCTTACTACTTTAGAAAACATGCCTTCCTAACTTGTTAATGGAACTCTGCAATGTAAGGATAGTTAGCAACAGCTCAGGTGGCAGAGCTTGTGGCCATGATAGCCATAAGCATTGGTTTGAATCCAATTTAATACAGACATTTTTAACTTTTTATACAAGTATGTTTATGTTTGTCTGTATATATATATATATATATATACTATTTGTTTTGAGCCATAATATTCTAGGGCAGGGGGGTTACGTCTACCGGACCTGCATTAAAAGCATTCTTCTATATGCATCTGAGACCTGGGCTTTGAAAGTCGATGACCAATATCGCTTGGAAAGGAATGAAAACTCTATGATCCGTTGGATGTCTTCTGTAAAGTTAAGCGATCTCAAATCAACTGCCAGTTTGAGAGAGATGCTCAGCATCTGTGATATCACTAGTCAACTGAGATACAATCGCTTAAGATCGTTTGGGCATCTTGAGAGAATGGGCGACAAATGGCCCAATACGATTCAAACTTTCGAAATTGAAGGAAATGTTGCTGCAGGTGGACAAAAGAAGAAGTGGATTCACTGCGTGAAAAAAGATCTTGCTTATCTTCGTCTTCCTGCTAATCTTGCTGAAGATCGCTCAGTGTGGCATGCTCGAATCAAGTCTCAATGTGGCATTTTCCAACCCCCAAACAGAGGGAACCACGGATGTTAAACCAAAGAGTAGAGTAGTAGTAATGAATAATCACCATTTACACATTATTTTTTTGTTTTCCCTAGTAACTGGGGTCAGGCGGTCCACTTCATATGTACTTGGATTTGGCAGTGAGATATTTCCTGGCTGGATACCCTTTATGATGGTAGCCAAATATATATCTTTTTCTCTTTTGTGAAGTTGCAATATCACCATCTTTTGGAATTGAACCCAAAACCTCTTGGTTATGGTGCAATTGCACTAACCATTAAGCAACGGCTTCTCTTACTCACTCCCAGTTACACTGATAAGTGAAAAATTAGGCTTGTACTACTACAAATGTAGAAATATTATTTAAATAAATTTAATAAATAATAAATTTCATTAAATCACATTTAAAAACTTAAAATCACACAACAAATCTCTGGTTTTGTCACTTTTAGGTTTATTTCCAGAGCAACACTATGGATGAAAAGTCTCCATTGATAGAAGGCAACACTGCTGCTGAAGATGGAGAGTCAGCCAATTCACCATCAGACTTATCTTTGCCCGATGGATCTAAATTGGATCTTGGGTTGGATCAAATTGACCTCATTGAGTATGTGCCATCAAGATTTATAGTGCTACTTTGTTTAAGTTTGAGAATGCTTGGTGATGTTATCAGTTGTATAACTCTAATGATTCACATGTATTAAGAGACCTAAA
>RDPX01000226.1:38058-57844 GCA_003991215.1 Morbakka virulenta
AGAATGGACAAGAATGCTTGGGCAAGTAGATGCAGAACAATCAAGGTGACAGGAACCACTGGCAGAGGAAGACCAAAGAAAACATGGGAGGAAGTGATAAGGATGGATCTCAAACAAAAAGGTGTCATGTATCCTACCCCTTACCAGAGACCTGCTAAGGGATAGGGTAAATGGAAGTCAATTTCAAGAAAGCATTCAACACATGCTAGCATGTAAAATGGACGTTAAACCGAATATGATGATGATGATGATGACAGTGCACATACTTTTCAGAGACTCCTTTCCTTTTCATACAATTACAGATTTCCTCTCTTGGTACCCTGTCATATGCCTTTTGGAGGTTGATGAATACACAATGAAGCTCTTTTTGGCCTTCCCAATACTTCTCTGCTGTCATTTGGAGCACAAAGATGGCATCCATTGTGCTTTTCTTGGACACAAAGCCAAACTGCTCTGGGGTGATTTTGACCTCTTCCTGGACTCTCTGATCTATCACCTTCTCCCAAACCTTCATTGTATGACTTAACAGCTTTATTTCTCTATAGTTCGGGTAGCACTGCACATCTCCTTTGTTCTTTTATATTGGGATTATTGTGCTTTTGTTTCACTCTTCCGGCATCTGCTCTGTTTCAAGGATATCATTAATTAGGCCTGTTAGGAAGTCAATTCCACAATTCCTAAGGTGTTTCCAGACTTATACTGGTATTTCATCTGGACCAACCACTTTACCATTCTTCATTTTGTTAAGTGCCCTTTTTGTTTCCTCTCATGTGATTGGCCTGATCTCTCTGTTTTGAACTGCTCCACTGTTTTTTCGGCCTTCCCTAGGGTTCTCAACATTCATTAGGTCTTCAAAATACCCCTTCCATCTTTCCAGGATTTCTGGTTCTGACTTCAATACAATGCCATCTTCATCTTTCATCATCTTAACGTGCTGTATGTCTTGCATGTCCTTGTTTCTTTGCTTAGCCAGTCTGTGGACAGATTTCATCTCCTTGAATGTCTCCGTGTTGTTGTACATCTCCTCAAATGCCTCTGGTTTTGCTTTTGCCACTACTTGATTGACCCCCTTCTTTGTCTCCCTGTACTCTGCTCTAGCTTGTTCTCTTCCATCTGCATACCACTTCTTGAAGGTTTGCTTCTTCTTCCTTGTACTTTCCTGCACCTCCTCATTCCACCACCAAGTGTCTTTCTCCTTCTTTGGCCAACCAATAATCTTACCAAGCACTGCACTAGCCACTGTACAAATTCTGTCTGCCACTGCCTTCCATCCTTATATAATTTAATCAGTATAAAAGAGTGAAAAGACTACACTTTCAATCTCCACAAGCCTGTTCCATGATCTTGTAGAGATGGAAACTATTTTAGTAAAGAAGAGTCTGGACTCTTTTTTAATTATTAGATTATACATTATGCACTACAACCTTGTGTTAAGTACAATAGAAAACCAAATGACAGGACCCTACACCCTACTTATGTATATATGTATATATATATATATATATATATATATATATATATCATACATAAGATAAAACACGAAAAATAAGAACTGTGATTTAGCTTATCTTATATTGCTCTGCTATATGCATTGAGCACTTTTTGATACAAATACACAATATTACACAAATATATATATATATATATATATATATATATATATATATAAAGTCGTCTGTTGATGCCGTCTGGTATGTTTTTAATGGTTACTGGTGGGTGGTTGCTTTTACCCACCAGTAACCATTAAAAACATACCAGACGGCATCAACAGACGACTTTCATTACTTTCATCCGACAAAACAGCCTTTAAACAAGCAGCACCTCCATACCAAAAAGCACTAGACGACAGTGGGTACAAATACAAACTACACTATGAACCGACCCCAAATACCAGACGAAGAAACAGAAAACGAAAAAACATACTTTGGTACAACCCCCCATACAGCAAAAATGTCAGCACCAATATCGGGCACAGATTCATCACCCTAATCGACAAACACTTCCCTAAAGACCACATACTACGCAAAATCTTTAACCGAAACACCATCAAAATTAGTTACAGCTGTATGAACAACACAAAACAAATCATCGACATCCACAACAAGCGCACTCTTAACTCACAAAAGACAACCGACACCGATACAAACAGTACTAAGAACAAAAAAACATGCAACTGCCGACAAAACAACACATGCCCACTTGACGGTAACTGTCTACAAAAATCGGTTGTTTACCAAGCAACCGTTACACGCAAAGACAACAACACCACTGAAACATACATAGGACTGACAGAAAACGAATTCAAAACCAGGTACAGAAGTCACATCTCATCTTTTCGAAACAAAAAATACAGGAACTCGACGGAACTCAGTAAATACATTTGGACATTAACAGACGCAAATATAGACCATACAATATCTTGGAGAATCCTTTCAACAAACCGACCCTACAATAACTCGAACAAAAGATGCAACCTTTGCATAAAAGAAAAATACCTCATTATTTACCGCCCACACTTAGCTACTCTGAACAAAAGAAACGAACTTGTATCTTCTTGCCGACATAGGAAAAAACTTTTGTTAATAAATACTTAAGCGTATCGAAAATATTTGTAAATAAGATATAAAGCGCACCTGGTTTATTTTTAGTTTTACATTTCCTGAAGAGTGAATAAAATCACGAAACAGGCTTGTCGAAATGGACTGTGTAGTTTTTTTATTCTTTCATACTTATCATATCTTATATATATATATATATATATATATATATATATATATATATATATAAACAATGAAACATTTGTACTCTCCCTCCCTCTCTCTCTTTCACACACACACACACCATCCCTAAAATACTGGGAGTCCTGGGCCTTTGGGAAACAGTTTGTTATGAAGTGAGAGCACAGTAAAATGTTGACATGAAACCATTACCATGGCTGTCTACAGTGATATGCTTCAACTGGTACCATAAGATTGTTCTCAAAATGAACAGATGCATCTCACACTTATAATACAACCAACAGAAAAAGACAATGCAAGACAGTTATTTCTGCTATTTGTAGATGTGAAAAATAATTGTCATGCTCTGCCTCTTTAGGGTGGTTGTATTAAAATGATGAGACCCATATGTTCATTATGTAACAAACTTGTTTCATGTTTCCTTGTTGTCATCTGGTTTTATAACTTTATTTCCATTTGCTGACATTTTAGGATAGTCTTGACAGATCACCATTTGATTTTCCCCAAAGTCTTCTATGTGCTTCAAGTGAGAATGGTTCACCTTTCAGTGAAAGTCTTCAAATTGGTCACCCCCTTGATGCTTTATCTAATTCAAGAGATGGTATGTAACAAGGTCCATTTTTATTAATTTTTTTTTTACTTTTCTTACTATGACTTTATTTTGAACACCTGTTAATGTGTAGAGAAGTAGTAGAATGGTTTAAAGGTTTAGAATAATGTTAAGAAAGGTAAAGGTTGGAATAGGGTGGGTTATAGATGCATACAAGAGTGCATCTTTATTTGTTAGCTACATAATAAGTACAGCATGAATTGATGTGAACAGTAATACTCTTTTTTGTTTATGTTAATTAATGAAAAAAGAGGAGAATTCTATATACCATAGTTTTGTAATGTAGTTTTTCTGCCATATTTGTTATGTTCTCTATATATTAAGAACTAGAATTATAGAACATCAGGAGAAAGAGAGTTAAAAATACATGACACAAAGTACTAACTCTTCACTAAATAGTAGACATTGGAGTATAACTTGCAAACTTGACCCACAATTATTACCTGACATTGTATTTTAAAGAAATGTTAGTGGACTTTTTGGATTTTAGGGAGTTTTTTTGTTTCTTTTTTACTTAATATCTCTTGAGCCCATAATTCTGGGGCTTTATTTTACTGCCATCATCATTATCATCATCGTGATAATGATGATGATTATCATCTTTGTTTTCTGTGCCTTTACTATGTAATCATGGATAGAACATGATTTGTTTGTTGGCCCTTCAGGCATTGCAGTTGTCATCATCATCATCATCATCATCATCATCATCATCATATTCGGTTTAACGTCCGTTTTACATGTTGGCATGTGTTGGACGATTTCTTGAAATTGACTTCCAAGTTATCCTATCCTTCATTAGGTCTCTGCTGACACCTTTTTGTTTGAGATCCATCCTTATCACTTCCTCTCATGTTTTCTTCGGTCTCCCTCTGCCAGTGGTTCCTGTCACCTTGAGTTGTAAACAAGGTATTGCCCAATCTCATCCCATAACGGTCTTCCTGAATGGCTTACCCTCGTGCTTTTTGTCTTCCTTGAGGCATTCATTAACTTAATACAACATAAAATAACTAAAGGTACCACAAAACATAGCATTCAGTTTTCGATGGTCAACCAATTTTTAAGATAAGCCTCTCATTGGTAATATTCGAGTACACCCATGCCAGATTGGCAATATATTAGTAGTGATTGGAACTATTTTTTATTTCAGCATTTGATGGTTGCCCAGAGCAGCGGCCAGGACTTGACGGGAGTAGCAGTGGGAGTGATGATGATGCCTTTACTGTACCATTGACACAGAGGCATAGTAATATTAGGGAAATAAATGCACGAAGAAGTAACGAAAGTGATGATGAGGATACCAGCAGTCTTCCAGGTATATTTGATTGAAACAGTAGTATTTACTAATGTCTTTTTGATGATGTATTTTAGAAATCTTCTAGGTTTTCATAGAAAGTATACAACTATTTCAGCTGTGCATGAAACCAGTTTGTATTTACCATACTCTGGCATTATTTTCTGCCTCAATATCCTTCTTTGCTTGTTTACAATAATGACAAGTTAGTATTTATCTTCAGCCTCTTTTGCGTGTAAAAGTTCTTTTATTTAATCAATTCCTAGTCATCTTCCCTCTGCCTTTCTTTTGTGTCATTCTCTTTTTTTTTTCTTTCTTTCTTTCTTTCTTTCTTTCTTTCTTTCTTTCTTATCATCATGTCTTGCAGTTCATTTTGATTTGTACTCATTCTCACTTTGTCTTTCTAATATTTTGCCAGTTCTCTATTTTGCACACTGTTTTTGTGTGTTTAAATGCCCTTGTCTGACTGACGGACTGGTAATCTTTGCTACTTACTTTCTTTTTCTGCCTCACACATATATTATGTATTTATACATCTCTGTGTTAATATATATGCATACATGTTTCGTACATATATGGACATATTTGCATAGATATGCATACATGCTTTTTTCTGTATCACACCAGCTCTACTTTCGAAATCATGAAACGGTGGGATTTCCTTGTCATTGACAAGTAACATCTACTTTTTCTTTGCTTTCATTTTTCTCCATCATTTTCTGTCTTTTGTTGATAACGTTTAAATATGCATTAATAATGGGATATCTGTAAGTACGAAAAATATCACGTTTATCTGAGCTTTTATTTGAGTCTGTCTGCTGGTTTTTAGAAGGAGGACGTCCATTACTTGTGAATCAAATGATAGATTTATCATTTACAGTTTAGTTATTTTTATGGCCTATTGCCTTTTTGCGTCTTCATTGTTTAAGGAATCAAGTGCTGGAGCTTTAATTTTCAAAACTTTCTTCGCACCGTGCCTTTCCTCTTTTATCCCCACTACTAATTTGTCATTTCTTATTCTCACGATCCAATTAAATTTTCATCCTCTATGGCATCTTGCCCATCTACTCTCATTTCTGCTATATTTCCTACAATTTTATTTTCATCACATCTAATTTTGTGACCATCTTAGTCTGTTCGCACTTACTTTTGCCAATTTGATACGATCTCAAATGAGAAAGAAGATCCTTTCTCACTTGAACTAGCAATGTCGTTTTATCGATAACAGCATTCTCATTTCCATATGATTTTGAATATCATTTTTTGCTTTTGAAAACGTTCAGGTGTTGAGTGCCTTAAACATTATCGATTTTGTGATGTTGCATTTGTATGATCTATTTTTACCTGTTCTTGATTATCATCTAGAAGTACGTCAACATGCAGAAGGGGGTGATGTTTTGCCCTATTTGCCAGGAGATGGAGGAGGGGGTGGAGACGGAAGCAGTGGCCACAGTGATAATGACATGGATGGAGACGGTGGTGTCTCTATACGAGGTATGTTATCAGAGATATGTTATTTTGAAATAATTCAATGTTTGTTGTTTTCGTAGTGATTGTTCTGTGTCGTGACAGAAACTGTCATAACATTGTGTTCCAATGTTGTAGAGGACTTTGATAAAGGTGTCATTTTCATTGCGCGTCAAAAGGTCTGCATGTATAGTTTAACATATTTTTGAGTTGGAAATGTCAATTTTTGCTGGTTAGAGTGTTTTTTCAATGATATTTTATAGAATATCCAAATGGAGAAACTTTTTTTTTCAGAAGCGTGACTTTGTTCTTGACAATAAGAAGAGTATCAAAATAGTCTTTTATATGTTGAGGACTCTGTCTTATATCGGTTTTCCCACATACGTCTTTAAGTTCCTTGACGATCTTAAGTCAATTAATGGTTTTCCAGGTATGGTAACTATCTATTAATCTTTTAAAGCCATAAAATAAGGGCCAGGACAATGCACAACGATAAAATTTCTTTTTCTGAGATGAATAAGAAGTTGTTAATTGTGGTTTAGTACGCACAAGACATGGGGATACTGAATGGTTTCCAATTGAAAATGGGGTAAGGCAGGGCTGTACCATCTCCCCACACCTATTCAACATTTACTCAGAATGCATAATGAGAAAAGTGCTGGAAGTCTTCGAAGGAAGCGTAAAAGGTCTATCACAAACCTCAGATATGCTAATGATCTAGTTTTGATATCGAGTACATTGCAGGAGCTACAAGACCTTGTTGACAGAGTGAAAAGAAGCTCGGAAAGGGATGGACTCTCACTGAATACAAACAAGACTAAGGTGTTGAAGATCCTTTGCAAAGAATACGATGATGAACGCAGTATATTTGTAAATGATGAACCATTGGAAGACGTCAGAAAAATCACATATTTGGGAATCCTCTTTACTGATGATTATGACGATACCCCTGAAATAAAGAAGCGGATTGCAGTCGCGAAAAATGTAACATTGGCGCTCACCACAGTCTGGAAAGACAGATCAATTTCAAGGAAAACGAAATTGAGGTTGCTAAACACACTAGTCTTTCCGATTGCAACCTATGATTGTGAGGTATGGATTCTCAAAAAGAGTGGTAGGAGACGACCCTGCTGCTTTGAACTGTGATGTTACAGGAGAGTTATAAGAATAAGTTGGACAGAGAAGTTGACGAACCAGGACGTCTTGCTCAGAATTCAGTGTCACAAGCGACTACTGCTGACCGTAGTGAAACGAAGATTCGCTTACTTAGAGCACATACTAAGAAGTGATACTCTTCTGAGAGCTGATCATGGGCATGGTTGCTGGAGCTAGGAAAAGAGGAAGACCGAGAACAAGGTACATGGACAACATCAAGGAAGAATATGAACTCTCCATAGTACAGGCATACATAGGACCGGGTCAAGTGGAGACCCCTGACGAAGGAAGCTACGGCGGCTCAAAGGTGAGCCTTCCGTACATGATGAATTCTGGTTTATTGTGTGTTAATATTTTCTTTAAAAGGTTCTTTTGAAATGGAACTTTTACTAACAAATTGGCGGAATACCAGCAACCAAATTGGCTAGACCCAATGTGGCAAGACATGGAATTTCTTCGGATAAGGATGAAGGTTTTAATTGTACATTATGTAAAAGCTGATATGTATCAAAGCAGGGGATGTCCAGGACTGCCACCCACCTGTGGCAGTCATGCAGTGTCTTATCTGTGAACCATTTTAATGTTGTTGAATTGGTTTACGACTGAAGTGAGGTAAGGATTTTAAGAAAAGGATTTATCTCCTCTGCAGTGTTCTTTTTTCTGGTAACAATCCTTCTCCCTTCACTTACTCACACATGTCATCTGCTATCATTACATTTGACAGTTTCCACATAGATAAAAGGCAAGGTGATAGTTTTACACTATGTTTCACTTAGATCGTTTTGACATAATACTGTTGCACAATAAGTCACCCATTCAGGAAGTTCACTGTTTCCAAAGTGTCATTTAGTTCTTTATCAGCCCTGCCATATAAGGTTTTCATATTAGTGCTAGTTACAGTAGTATCGTTTTATTTAGAAGCCAGATTAGCTTAGTCTTCATTTAGGAAAATTTGATCAGTACCAATCAGTCGCAATTGTTCGAGAAGTTTGAAAAATGAAAACTTGATTCCTCTACAGAAAAATAGCTTAAGTGGTAGTGGTATAAATATTCAGTAAAAGAAATATCGAATCACCATCGAGATACTTAATGCCTTCTAAAAGGGGTTTTAGAAAAACAATGCAAATCACAAAAGAGACAGATGTAGGTCACTAAATGACACACTCAGATCAAGCCACACACAAGTCATGTGAGTAAAGCTTTCTATCATTTCAGTTGGAATGTTTGAAATTTCTTGTGACTGTCATTGAAATTTCTACCGCTTAGGACATAAATAAAACAAATCAGCGCTGCCTGTCTCACTTCTCACCCCTGTCATCGTTTGTTGTGCGTATTTTTTTACTGCGGTGTCACAATTTTCTTGGCATAAAAAAGGCATACGATGACATACTACTTTGAATTTCCAAGAATTGTGCAGAAATATCCCTGAATGAGAAGAAAAACTCTTCCTGAAACCATCAGTCAAGGTTTGAAAATGATTGCAGAATTAAACCATGGTGATCCACAATTTCAGTTCGAAACAACAAACAATCCGAAACTTTTTTGAAATTATGAAAAATAGCAGAAGACAGAGATCATTGGAAAACAATGACTTAGAGCATCGTAAATGTAATACATGGCGACTAACCTCAATATTGAAAAACGGCAAATGGGAACAATAGGATGATAGCATTCCTCACTAGTCTAATAAGGTCGCTTGCAAGGGCGTTCTCTCAGCCAAAAAACAAACAAAAAATGAAAAAAAGATAGAAAAGATAACTAACCAACATCTGATTTCAAATTTGCCATGAGCGTTTGATAATCGTAAGCAGGACAAACGCTGATTTTTTTGCAGTGTATTTCCATCAGTGTAGATCATTAAAGTTTGCATTTTTTTATTCAATTTGATTTTTAGTAGAGCTAAAAGCGGTGACGTTTACTCTATTAACCGACGCATCTACAAGTAATATTAGATCCAAATTTTCCTGTTGCAAAACAACACCAAACTGCATTTGACAAAAACTGTTTGGTCAATCCCATGGTAAGGTTTCTGAAGTATATGGTATTTTTAGGATGATGCTCTGTTTTAACTGGTAACTGAAACAATCTCTTTGCTATGCTTGCCTTGTCAGTTAATAGAATATCTCCCCAGCCCCCTGTTTCGCGGCCGGTCGGTGATCAAGATTTGAGAATTACAACGCAACTTATTGGTGCTGAGTTGCAGGAATTGGCCTTATCAACAAGTAGAGGTAATACCTGTAGATATTCAAGATATTCTAATTTGAAATATGAGTGCACTTGTATCTGTATATTACCAGAAAACCATCCGATAGAGGACGTTTTACAGGGACATAGGGGACTTAAAAGTTTAAAGGGTTTTAATTGTTAGCCATGTTTTCAACTATTTTCAACGAGACTGTTGTATACAATTGATTGGAGTGGACGTGAGTGTCTTGTTAATTAAGAATGAAGATTAAGCAACTAGAATTGTTTTACAGTGTGTAGTGTTGAGTATTTTACGTCGTTGATATCCACTATCTTAGGGATTCGACAACTTGCGTAAGTGATAACATTATTTCCGTCTTCTTTGCATTCACATTTAGGCCCCTGTTCTCCAGAGCTAGTTGCCACTCTCCTATTCGGAGAGTGACAAACAGCTCCCTTTCCTCTTTGGCTATAATGATTAAATCGTAGGCAAAAAGGAGTTCCTGTGGAGTTTTCTTTATTCGATATGTGTAAATGACCTGGCATATACTGGAATTTTCTAGGCGGCTTGAATTGAAAATGTACTGAAAGAGGTAGTGGGTTATACTTGAATTTTGTCTATTTTTTCATAGTAGCCATTATGTTTTTTTTTATTTTGTTGACTATAGAAAGAGAGAGGCCAGTTGGAGACTCCTTCCCTATCACTTCAATTGCACCTTCAAATACTACAGCACAAAGGTCACGTGAGCAGTACTTGGTGCTACAAAATAGTGGTGCTATTAACAATCGCAGTGCCGATGTCGAAGAGATCGCAGTGGTATGATACAATTAATATTTATTTTCGTCTTATTTGATTTAGTAAAAGGTGGATTGGAATTTTTGAAAAGTAATTAATATTTTTGTGACTGTGAAGACATAATTTAATACTCTTTTAGAATTGTTAATAACTGCTAATACTGCATGAGTGTTAAAGAAGTTTCTTATTTCTTCTGTCATTCGCAAGTTCCTATAGTAAATCGAAGAAATCACTATCAATAAATAGGTTCTATTGCCATAATATTATCGTCGATCCTACGTTTACACACTGAGATCATCTTATTGTCCATTTCACATAACTCACTTCATCCAAAAATGTTTCATACAAACCTCTACTGTCACATTTTACACGTTCTTCCAGAGATGGATATCATAGGGTTTTTCAGGCACAACAAAAGAAAAGTCTAATCACTTTTTTAACTAATGGAAAATTGATTATGTACTAAAACAGTATCAGAGTCCTAATTTGGCAGCCAACTATTTGCAATGGTGAGTTAGTTTCCAGAACCCCATATCACACTCACCAATACATCTTTTACATTGATTCATAATGGTGAAGCAAAACTCATCTACATGCAGCGTAAACTGCTCATTTCATATTAAAAATGATTGAATTTACAGGAGCAATAAAAATAAACGCCTTGCAGTAGCTACAGTATTAATACAATTATCCAGCTTAAAATGCAATTCCGTGGAAATGCAATATGTATCAAAGTAGCAAAACAGTCTTACGGACTTAGAGAAGGTGCTGTAATTTGTTATATACCATTTTTGCCACCAACCAGTTTTTCATGAGTTGTTGTTTACATGTATGATACGATTTTTGTAAATCTGCACTTTGAACTAGGCGATATTCTTTGTCTACATTGGTGGTGGGTGGGTATTAGAAAAGCATAATCGATCAACCAGACATAGAATCGATCAAAAGACATAGATGGATAGTGTAAAAGATTTATTCCTTGCTTATGATACAATGATACCTAATTTTTTGCATTTGATTTTGTGACTGTGATGTTTTTGTGGATTTAAGGCATGGGTTAAAAGAAATTGGCACAGAACAAACCTTACTATAGAATTATAACCAAACCAATATTAATCAACCTAGTGAATATAAAAGTCTGCCCGCATCAAAAGAGAAGATTTTAAGAGTTTTACATATTTGTTAAAGTAAATATGTGGAACTGGGAGTTTCTTATTTTTTTCCTAATGAATTAATAAAATATCTGGGAGCTCAGTATAGGATTTCAGCTTGATGAAACGTTGCTACGCGACCAAGGTACCATCTATTGTTTTTTATTACGTCATTAGTGTACTCTCCAGTATTTTTACAATCGCCCCAGTCTCCGCTATCATTAAGATCGCCTCATTAAATTTTGTCAGTGCCAGTGTTATCATCACAGTTTTCTTAGTTAACCACTACGATGCAGATATTACTGCATCAGTAGATGTAAGAGCTTTATCATGTTATGAGTCGTAGCTTTTTCTGAGCTACGTTTCGAGAGATACTTCTCCCATCGTCAGGCTCTTACATCTATGGCTTCCTCTGACTCCATAAAGTTCAGAATTTTCAAGATTACTGCATCAGTGTTTGTGAAGGACATAATTTAGTTCATTGTAATTGAATATGCTTATTATTCAAACGCAATATGTATTATGAACGAAATGCCTAAAGCGAGCTGCTAAGAAATTGTAGCTGAATTTCAAGAACCATGAATTTCCTAACATTCCTATTTTCACATTCATACTGTACATTAAATGACTTCGACAAGTGAAAGTAAGCCTGTGACTCCTGTCACTGTTGATGACATCACCATTGACTGGGCAACCGTACTAGCACACAAAATTTTGTTTGATGCCGGGTCTTGTTTTTACAGGTTTTCTTTGCGTTTTGTCACTTGAACTACTTTGAGCATGTTTTTTTGGTAAAAAAATTGTGTTAATTGTTTTTTCAGGATTAAACTGTGTCTGAAACGCTAGAAAGTCTTGCCACATTTTGCCTATCTCATTTTTTTAACGACGGGCTACCATAAATTTTTAATGTTATATTTGTTGTAATGTTGTATGGGACAGTCACCAAGTTTTCACTAAAGATTTTTTTTTACTCCTCAGCATAAGGAAGTCGTCATTTATAATACAATTGCAGTCTTTGTCAATTCGCCGTCATTGGTAATGACTTTGTAGATAGTATTGACCGATTCACTTACTTTTGACGTAGATGTTCAAAATCCGTTATTGGTATTCACAGCGTTAGATGATGCTTTTTTTTTCTTTGCGGAAAATTTATTTTCGCTAGATATGTGACAGCTTTTAATAATAACAAAAAGCATGCGCATTACGGAACAACCTACTACATCGTTAATTTGTTATTGTAGGATGCATCAAGTAGCCATTCGGAAGAATCGTATCACGATTCCCAGATATCCGGTCGCTTCTTCATGCCTCCGGATACCTCTGTTGCAGCTGATCTAAACAATTTTACCACCGACGCACCAACATGGATTAAAGATGCTAGTACTTTCCATCATACACAGGTTAGAAAATAAATGTTATTGTTGTTAGTGTTACTATGGTTGTTTTTGTTTATTTTTGAAAAAATAACCACTTCTTAAACACACACACAGATATATATATATATATATATATATATATACTCAATCTGCTGACTACCGTTTCGCCCTTTGTGGGCTCATCAGTGCAGCACAGAGCTTCTGAGACATAACTCTCTGGCCGTGTTACAGGAGCAAACACAACTTAAAGAGTTACTGTGGGATCCTGTCAGCGTGCTCAAACCACGCATGCGCAGTGAGAATTGCATTATGCTAACAACAGGTCCTCAAATCTCAGACAGAGTGCTCAACCAAACTTTCGTAAGGGAACGTAATACTCAGTTTGCAGACAGTAACGTTTCGCCCTTTGTCAGCTCATCAGTGCAGCACAGAGCTTCTGAGACATAACTATATATATATATATACTCTTATTTACATAACATATTCGTTTTCATTTCCTGCCCCTGCTTTCTGAGACAAACCTGAAATACTGGGAGGCATGGCCTTTCATGATATAATAGATTACATATTATGTATTTGCATCAATACATTTTTTTACCCGTGCGCTGCACTTTTTATTATCAGAACGATGGTGAGTTTGTTGGTCTGCTCCCTTCTTTGATGAAAACCAGAGGGTTTTTCTAATTGCACAGTTTTTTGCTTGGAAAGTCCAAAAGGCATTCCTTGGTTACATTGCAGAAACACTTTAGAGAAAGCCGTGACGTTCCTCACTTTTAAAATTATTTTTCAATCTATACAATGTTGAAGAGCATGTAGACTGTATGTATAGTATCCGACAAATAATTTTATGAACTTTAAGTCTTCTTTTTTTTTTTCTTCTTCCACTTCTTCCTCCTTCTCTTCTTCTTCGTTCTCTTTCTCTCTTCTTCTTCAGCTTCTTCATCATCTTCTTCTACTTCTTCCTACTTCTTCTCTTCTTCTTCGTTCTCTTTCTCTCTTCTTCTTCAGCTTCTTTATCATCTTCTTCTTCTTCAGCTTCTTCATCATCTTCTTCTTTTTCTAGGTGGCAAAGCCATTTTATATGAAGTTAAACAATATCTTTGCTTGGTTGGTTTTGTTGTTCTTAATTTGATTCTATTTAATTAATCTCAGGGTCCTGCCGACGATGACGAAGAAAGGACGCTTATAGCTGAAGATTCACAAAACTCAAATGATTTTAGTGCCATGTGAGTGCATTTTAATTGGGATTTTTAAGCTCAGTGTGTTGAGACAAGTAGCTTAGTTAAATTTTAGTTTTTATTGATTTTTGTTGATTTTCTTGTCTGCATTTCGATAATCTAAGACAAGCAAATATTTTCCCCAGTGTAAGGGAATCTCCAGTATGCCCAGTTTGCAACATTGCTCTAGGCTATTATCAACTTAGTGTTGCGGTATGATGCACACCACCAAACCCACTTGTCTAACATTTTATACATCAGTAGTTACTATGGGATCAATACATGTGGTGTTATGGTTTTGTTTATTGTTTATAGCAGTGTAGTGTCTCCTGGGGATGGCTTTGCTCTTCAGAAAACAATGTTAACTTGACCTTCGTCATATTGCAGTGAATAGAAACTAGTAAACTTTTTAGATTGTTATCTTATAACCCAGAAGCAAAAGCCAACATTCCAGGCATGTATAGTGAACCAGCACGTCACAATCATTCCTTGACAATTTATATCAAGTTAGTATAATACAAATTGTTACACAAGGACGGACGTTAACAGTGACAACACCAGGCGAACTCGGCAACACTAGGTAAGAACCAAACAGGCTTGATGGAAAAGCCTGATTGAATAAAAAGCAAACAGCAAATTTTTCTCCTTTAGATAACTTAATAACCCTAAGAGAGTGGAGTATTTTCGTGTTTCATAACACACAATATCGTGTGATACAGTAAGCTGCCCACAGAAACTTTCGTTGTGAACTTGAGAAAGCTCTTACAGTTATGGCCACAATGACATTTACGCCTTGTTTGTGCTATTGTTTGTTCTATTGCATTGGTACGGATTGTACTATAGATGATAGCTAGTGTATAATTATTGAAATACTACTTTAAGTTGTAATCTTCTTTAAAGCATGTCATTTACGCTCAATATGGCAATCCACTTTCTTTTCAATAGTACTAGAAATCTAGGAATGTTTGGGTTGACACAGAGAAGCTAATTTTCGTTATCTCTATCACGTATGGAGCTATGAAGCAAACATTTTAACTGTACTCTGCAGCTAAATAGACTACTGGCTTGACTGGTAGGCAAATCCATCTCCAGAACAAAATGTGGCAAATGAGAACTATGTAGCGGGGTATCTTTAGAATGTTATTACTCTAAGGGCCAGCAACACCACTTTTGATTTCCTTAGCCTTTATCAAGTGAACAGAGAAATAACAGAGGCGAATACAAAAACAATACCAACAGGGCCTGGACACTACATTGCTGGTTAAATTAAACAATGGACAGGGAGGAGAGAGCAATACTGTATGGTTCAAACCACGAAGGCTGAAAGACCTCTACAACAACATGAATGACAAGGAGTTGGTTTGGATGTAATAAATAGTATTTGTTGCGTTGGTGAACATGAGGACTTTTTGAGTTTTTAAGAACGAACAAATTATGTGAAGGATGTATATTTCATACAGAAAACCCTGAAATTAGATCCAACATGTAAAAAAGATAGGAAGAGCAGATATGCCCCTTGGGAACTATCTTGTGAAGAAATAGGTGATAAGGATGTTGTTGAATCTTACGCCATTATCTCTCTTCCAAATAAGATTCTTTCTCTGCTCACCGTAATTTATGTCTCTTTTCTTCGTTTCCACAGGCGCTGTTAGACAGAGCTTTCTTTACTTGTACTCTTCTCTCATCAGTTTACATTTAAACCTCCAAATTGCAGTAACACATTGTGAAGAAATGTGTTTTTTCCTCGTATGTTTAGACAATGGAATTCTGTCCATTGCTTTATCTAATGATGATTGTTATCTGTCTTCTATCAAACTCTTTTATTGCTTTCAAGTTGCTCTTACCTTAATGTACTTACGACTTTGTAAGTAGCAATTATTGTCGCCTGGTTGAATGGGATGCTACGTAAAGTTAAGGGTGAAGATTTGATACATCCAAATGAGAAGTGAGCTCTTTTTCTTTGGTTTATCGATGCTTAAGATGAAGATGATGATGGTGATTATGATAACAATGATAAAATAATCTTGTTGAGGCGAGTGGCATACAATTTTAAACATAATAATATAGTCAAATATATGATTTCTGTATTTCCACATCTATTTAGCACAGGTTTGTAATCAACTTGAATTGATTATTCCTGTTTTCTAGTTGCGTTTGAATTATCCCTTACTGACCATTGTACAGATTATACCCTGTGCGTTTATCTGGACAGCCATATTCGATTCTAAAAATTACATGGTGATGATATAGATGAGCTTTTTCTAAAACAACAATTTGGGTTCGAATTTAAAACTGAAAGAGTTATTGAAGCATGACATTAAAACTTGAATTGCTTTTCTGAAATTGAAGTGAATTTGAAGTGAAACTTTACTATCTGTATGCTCTGGTTGATCTCCAAGGGTTTTGTTGGTGCAGGGAATGCCCTTGTCAGCCATAGACATAGTGTCTCTGGCTGTCAAGGGAACAGGCTGCTTTACCTTTTCAGGAATGCTGATCAATGCTTCGTTTATCATTTTCTCCAAATCTTCCTTTGGGTTCTTATCTATTAGTAAGTCTGTTTCTAAAATGTTTTGTTATTTGTGTCGGGCTTGAGAGTACCTTAGGTCTGAAGTCTTCTTTATCTCTTTAATTCTACCATCTGCTTGTTGTCATGAATGGGGATATGCTCTCTCTTCTATATGTCTCATCGACGGACTTTGTCCTGACTTATTCTTTTCTATAGGTATTATCATGGGAAATGTTTTGACGAGTTTTCCTCGTTGGGACCACCTCAGTTCATCTCTTGTGACTCGTTTCTCTCGGTGTCTCCATCCTTGTGCAGTGCTATAGCTTTCTAGAGTTTTAGTTGTTTTCCTCGGACTGCAGAATTCTGGAACTCTTGAGGTTCTGAGAACATCTCTACATACTATGACTTGAGAGTTTTAAGGTCTAAGGTTAACTCGTCTCTTGACTTAAATTTCTTTTGTTGTTGTTGTTTTTTTCTTCTTCTTCTTCTTCTTCTTCTTCTTCTTCTTCTTTTCTGTCTTTTCTTCACAGTTCCATAAACCTAGTGGCTTTATGCCTTTAATGGTTTTAAACCATTTAATGAAAAAACAACAAAATATAAACTTGTCAGACTTAAAAATAAACCTATTTCTTTTCTTCTCCAGTTTTAAGAAATGCAGCTTAGGAGAAAACGTGAACATGGATGATGATGTGAGTATTCGGAGTATTCAGAAAAACATACATGGGGGATTCGCTTTTAAATATCGCAATTAAAATCACGTTTATATTGTCGAAAGCTTATTCACTGGCAGTCGACTGGGCCAAGACGCTGGAATAAGTAAACACAGGTCAATTGAGTTTTTATCAATACGGGCATCAAAGTGAGGATCGAGAAAACTCGCCACTTTTTGTATTTGGCCAATGTAAAGAATATGGTTTAACGGCTGAAGAAAAGAATGAAAACCCGTAGATAAAAACCCGTTACTTCTTGTAACTGGCTGTGGAAACCATTTGGAGACCTTATATAAGTTTTCTTTGTCTACAGAGGGGACATGATGATTATTGGGTATGACTTGCCTCTGGTGCTCCTAAACGCAAGACATACCTGCCTCTGCCAAATGCTTTGAACTGCTCTTGCTCGTAATTTTCACGGGATTCACTGTCTTTTTGGCTGAGGTCGATTAACACAAAATTTTTCTAACGAAATGCTAGGCACATGTTGTTTTATACTAGCGATCAATCCTCAGGGTGTATGGCCTTGGTACCCGATATCACAATGGCACTTCAACTCGTAAGCAATGATGCTTAAATTTGTGGCACGCAAGACATCCTTTTGTAGATAAAGGAGGTATTTTTCGCCAAGTGATAATTTGATTTTCAAATTGAGTGGAAACTAAGCCTGTCCAGTGTAGGTTGAGTTTTATATTGTACTTTTTGGGGCCATGTTTAATCAACTTTTTAAAGCTAGATGATTTATACCACATAACTTTGACTGAAACATCATCAGAGTAATTATTGCTCAACAAAATTTTCATGTGTCCATTTCTTCTGATAAAATATCACGAGAGTAGATAACAACAGGACGATGAACTAAAATTTTTAGGAGTTCAATTTTGAATTCCCTTGAACTGAATGAGTAACACCACATGTAATGTCCTCTAATGCTTAGTCTTGAAACGCACTGGTTTTGAAAGAAGGAGGAGATTTTTGTACTAAAGCATCTTAAAATAGGGAACAACTGACCTGTTTTTTGCAGCAGTAAATACTAAGGGTGGGTAGAGATGGTTGGGGCTATTCATGAACTTGGTGCTGCCTTGCGCAATAAAGTTGTTGGAGCACTTATGAATTTTACTAGCAAATGTTAAAGAGTCCTTTACACAAAAGCTGGAGTATTTTCTGGCACCAGTTAAAGGACTTGTGCAAACCATGCCGGCTCATGTTGAGTAGAGCCAGTCATTGATAAAATAGCCCAAACGGAAGCACGCCTATAAATAAGCACCTGCATTTTAGGGCGCTGAAATCAAGATGGTTTAATTTTTTATAAACGTCCGGGGATAGTTTGTTTTCCTTTTTCAGTTTTTGGAAATAGTTCTGAATTTTGTACTCATTTTGAGCAGTGTGGTCACTTTCCTCGACTTGGCCAAGACATAAATTATATGCAATCGTTGACGACGCCATTTCATTTGCTGACGCAATCGTTTTGTCTAATATGACCTTACCAGTTCCTTTGGCAGACCTGCCAATAATAATGCTCAGATCACGTCGTAGGTTTTGGATTGGTTTAAAACGTTACCTGTGCATAAAAAAGCCTTTGAAATTTACCAGAGTACCATAAAATGAGTGTGCAAGATTGATGAGCCTTGATCGCTTTTTGGCCATGGTCTGATTTTTAATCTGTATTTTAGAAAATAAGCAAATAAAACCTCATATTCAGCAAAAAGGATGACGATGACAATGATGACGGGCTTTCTTGATCCTTTCTTTGTTTTCCATATGAAAAAAAACAACCACCTCATTTGACTTTTGTTTTCCTATCCTACTGTTGCAGTCCTCACGAGTGTCATCGAAATAACTTTCGACTGAAAAAAAACGTGATTTTCATTATGATATTCACGTTTTGTACCACAAATCATTTATTAGACTAATTTTTTGTTGCTTTTATAATTAATTTGCAATTATATATTACATAAGCGATTATCATTGAGTTACTTAAGTATTTCGTGTTGATGTTTTGTTTTATGATTGTAGTGTATTTGCTATTTGATAGTAAGGCAATTCTTGCTTTTACCTTGTTTGAAAATACACAACACAAGGGGTTCGTGTTTTCTGGAAAACAGAGGAGATAAGTGAGTAATAGATGTTTAATATGGGAAGATCAGTCAAGAACTTTAACTTTGCTGTTTGAATTAGTGATAAAAAAGAGCACTGCAGAAGTTAATTTTTTTTTTGAAAAAATTAGGGGAATTCACATTTATTTTCCATTGCATGTTCAAATAATTGTTTGCCTTATTTTTAGGAAGGTTGAAAAAGAAATCGATAATGTTAATGTCTTTATCGTTGATTACAACCTTAATTGTGATGATGATCAGGATTGCGACATGATATGACAACAGTTTGATGATGATGATGATGATAATGATGATGATAATGATGATGGTGATGATGATGATAATGATGATGATGATGATGATAATGGTGATGATGATGATGATGATGGTGATGATGATGATGATAATGATGATGATGATGATGATAATGATGATGGTGATGATGATAATGATGATGATGATGATGATGGTGATAATGATGATGATGAT
>RDPX01000226.1:107776-132845 GCA_003991215.1 Morbakka virulenta
ACACACACACACACACACACACACACGCACGCACACGCGCGCACACACGCGCGCACACGCACAAATAAACAAACAGGCTGACAAATGACCAAAGCATGCGAAAACATAAGCTCCTTGGTGGAGGTAATCAACGATTCCTTTGAAGAAACTCAACCAATAAAATAGAAATTTGAATGCCCCTATTCTTTTGTACTGCGTGTTCTGATTTTGAATATGTTACTTGCAGTGTATAGTGCAGTGCAGCTCTCTATATACAACGAATAAATTAAAATAAATTGCAAGGGATTTTTTTCAAATTCGTTACAAACGAAATTCTTTTTAGATGCAATGGAGACAAACAAGAATATAGGCAATGGGGAAAATTATCTTTGTTGTAATAAAAACATGGTTTTATCAGAATTAGTTATACATGAACTCGATTGTATTAAATTATACAGTTGTTGTAAGTTCAAGAGAATAGGAATATATTTACAGTTCCCTTTTGTTGACTGAGTTTCTTACACAAATAAAATGAATTTAATGCAAAAACTGTGTTATGCTTTACAAACTGTACAATCCTGCATAAATTCAAACGAAGTCCAGACGGTAATTCCAATCTACATAAAAATGTAATCACTTCTTTCTTTTGCTACTATCAACATTTGCTGAAACTTTCCTCCAAATCCGTTTGTAACTTTTTGAATTATTTTGCACACAAACACACCAACAAACAAACACAAAGATGTACAAACACAGGTGGAAACCTAATCTGTTTGGCGGAAAAAATTATTGCTTTATCCCTTGTAAACATTCCTTCTTGCACATGGCAAATAGTATGACTTTCATCTGTCGATTTTCACTACTTACAGGGTCATAGTTTGTAGAGCTGTACATCAGCACACTGCACCCGACTAATAACTTGACTGATTATCTCTCTCCGTGTTCATGTTATTCGTTGGCATCATCAACAGTGTATGTACGTGTGATTCTCATTCTAAGAATGTGGGCACACATTGATCTTACCTATATTATCACTTTAGCTTAAACCAACAGTGATTAAGTGATGGACAGTTTTAGTAATAGTGTCTGTGAACATAAGGACTGAGCATCAGTGCCCTCCTTATTGAAGTTATATATTATATTATATTATATTATATTGTATTATATTATATTATATTATATTATAGTTATATTATATATTATATTGTATTATATTATATTATAATTATATTATATTATATATTATATTATATTTTATTTTATTTTATTATATATTATATTATACTATATTATATTATATTATATTATATATTATATTAAATTATATTATATATTATTATATTATACTATATTATATTTTATTATATTATATTATATTATATTATATTATATTATATTATATTATATTATATTATATTATATTATATTATATTATATTATGTATTGCTTTTATTAATTGTAGATCTTTTCTGCTTATTCTGTCGGATGGACCACGCCATGAATTACAAGTTAGAGGAACAGCAACCTCAAGAAACACTATGCCAGATGAAAGGTTTGTAAATGTCTAATGATATCTGCATATGGGTAATAAAACTGTGTTGAAAAACGAGAAGCATTTACGAATTATAAACCTAACAGGTTAATAAAAAAAGTGATAGGAAAAGTAGATCATGGGAGATAGTTTAAGTTATTTCTTGAACTACAAAACGGGTTATAACTGTACTTTTCTATCTTTTGCTTAAACGCATAGTTTTGTGTGAAACCTCGATATCTAGATTCTATGTATGATTTATCTGCTACAATTTACTTCCTTGGAAAAGGATCTAAGCAACAGCCCGCTTTTGCCAGGTCACATTATTACATAAACAGGAATGTTGTGGTATTACTTGAGAAAAGCAGCTAAGGACTGACTTTTGTTGGTGGCTGCTGACATTTTCTGGTAGGTCAGGAAAAACTACCCGTAAAATCCAGGACCTTTACTTGGTATTCATACTAACTATTGATACTTCAAAAATAAACTGGGTGGAGTGGATGACTGACCCTGACAGCCACAGAAGCTGTTTAGAATCTATTTTCAATGACCACCAATTATAGGGTTAAAGTTCGGAACACAGGGTAAAATTTTGACGTCTCAGTCCTTTGGCAGGTCGGTATCAAGGCTGGCAGTATTCACCTCAATTTGGGGGGCTGTTATTTTCAAAAGTTAGTTTGTGAATTCATGATATTTCAAACAAAATGACCAATTATTTTTCTGAGAAGTTTATTTCAACAATCTAAGGGCGGCTCAAAATTATGCCAGGTCCCCTTCTAAATGCTGACAGCATCTTCACTTTGATCGACAAGATCACAATGTGTGTTGTTATTTTTTAAGGAACAGGCACAAGTTACTTCAATGTGATGGTCAGATGACCAGTTTACACAAGGTAAAATCACGTTCAAAAATATAAACCTGGATTTGGTAAAGTTTTTGCCACACAGGATCTACATTATGGTTGCCATTGCTGAATGCTGAGCTTAATTTCATAAAAGTTAATGTTTTCCACTTTTCTTTCTCAATTGTGATTTATTATTTAAATGTACACCACGTTATATAAACCAAAAAGGCTCGAATAAATTTTATCCTGGTTAGGTGTAGAATGTGGAAGCAATAAGATAAAAAGCTATTGATACCATTTGTATATATTGCATGTATGAAACGTTTACATGGTATGTACTGTATCACCTTAGCAGAAAAGAAAGGCAGATCTATTAACTATTATTTTTTACGTCTTGATAAAAAAGGTGATTCCTTCCATTCCTCTCATACTTAATAATGACAATTGCTTTCTTGTTAACGCACCTTTTCTGGTCCCCTTGGTTATTTGGCATTGTATCCGTGTATGTATAAACGTAGGTATGCATATCTTTACGTTTGCTGTAAATATGTTTCTTACATGACGTACCTAAATATTCGATTAATAAATGCAGTGAAACTCATGTAATTCAAACCACCGACATAATTCGAAAACTCAAAACTTTTTTTATCAAACCGTTTGTCCGAACCATATATATAATTATATTTTTATGTTTTTTCGAACTTATTTGTTTTTTTATAGCCAAGCTCTTCTCTGCGACAAACCGGTCTTATGTTGGGCCGGGGTACAACTGGGACAGTACAAGTAAGTGATCCCAAATTGTTGCTTTTTTCCCCTCAACTTGATAGAGAAGCTTGTCTAAAGTAAAGGTGTTTGTGCAAAATTGGCTTTTTCTTTCTGACAGAAACAATTTGCACGAATTGTGAGGCCAGTTAGCAAAGTGTAACAGCAAGGTCCCCAAAATACACACTTGAGTAGACACGCCAGGGCCTACCCTCTTCCCAGACAAATTTCCCACATTGACAGACAGACCGTTAATAATTCAAAATTTGCAATAGACAATACAAGTGAATAACCAAAACTGCTTATTTGGGTTTGCGAAACTGTATATCAAAATGGACCTAACTGATTGATCAGCACCTTAGTTTTCATGTTATTTTTGAATTTCGTGTCATTGACGAATTCTAAGAGCTTCAAGTGATGACAATTAAATTAGCAACTAACTGACATCTGAGGAAAGGATTTCTTGCCATCCAGTCCCAGTCGTAAAGTATTCATTGTCGTGCGTACAGTACAGTAATTTGGTTTTACCTTCTTATCACGTAAAACATTCATTTTTTAATTTTTTTTACTTGGATTAAAAGCTAACTTTTTTCTGGTAACTTTTTTTGTTAATACAATCTCCGTATTTACATATATTGAATACAGAACTCAGAGAGTGAAGAGACGGCACAATTTTCAACCTGAAGTGCTATTACTGTCATGTCTCATTATAGTGATACTCATTTGGCCGACGAATTCACTCACCGGCGTAAATTTACTAGGACCCAATTATTTTCTGTTGTAATTGTATTCAGTTAGCCGTTTTTTCGAGATACCGACTCCGACAGACACTTTTGGGAACAAAGAGTCAAATTCATTGTTGTTTTGTTCAATTGTGCGACTTTAAAACATGATGTATAACTTGTACACTCAATTCCGTGACATAATCAATTGCAAGGAAAGAAAAAAACGGGAAGTTAGCGCAGTTTACCGTACCCACTCGTGTGGTACATTTACATGCATTCAACCGATGAAGAAGTGATTTTGTCAACAAAAGGACCTGTTAACTTTAATTGATTGTCAGTTCTCTTTGAATTCCCGGTCAATGGCTTCCATTTAGCATGGTCTGTGAAGGGTTAGTGTCAGCAATCAGTGAACTGCTCAATGACTGGTGTTGTTGTGAGTGAATCACACGATGTCAAACAGAATTCAACATTTGGTACTTTTCAATCTTTTCAAGTTCTTTTTCTGCTACTCTTGAATCTCCTGGCACAGCAATATCGATTATTTTCACTTCTTTGTTCCTCTTATCTACCAACACAATATCTGGCCGCCTTGCTTCAATAAATCTATCACACTGAATGGTGAAATCCCATAGGAGCTTGAAATTCTCATTTTCAATTACTGCTTCGGGTTGCTGTTCATACCATTTCTCAGCTCTATCCAAGCCTCCTTTGTTGCAAAGTTGCCAATGAACATTTCATGCCACATTGTCATGTTTTTTCTTCTACTCCCTTTAAGCTAATTTTTCGCATTCACTATCCAGATGATATCGCAGATCATCTCCTTTTTCTCGTCAACGCTCTAATCAACATCTTCTAATCAACGCTCCTTAGTCATTACTCTTTTAGACGTAAAAAATGCTTTTGGTGAAGTTCATCATAATCTAATAACATCTGTTCTCGATCATCACCACATTCCTGACAAAATCCAGTCTTTAATCACCAGTCTCACACTGAATTTACAACATTTATCGCAGATCATTTCACAACTAAAGCCGTGACAGTTCGTCGTGGGGTTTTGCAAGATGATTACCTTAGTCTACTACTTTTTCGTGTTTTTTTAACTCACTCAGTATATTAAGGTGGAAAAATACAACCAACATGGTTTTTCATCTCAAAATAAGAACGACCGCATGTTCAATCCGGTACACTGGTTTCAATTCGCAGATGACGCTGCGGTCATTACAAGTGGGGAAAGAGAAGACCATCTTCTTTTAAACTGTTTTAACCGATGGTATCAATGGGCCAACTTGATCATAAGGGTTGATAAATATGCCACATTCAATATCAAAAATCCACAGCAAGATCTCTTCAATTTCAACCCAAGGTTTTTGTTGATGATGGAACTGTACCCCTGTACCTATGGGAGATGCCTTTAAGTATCTCGGACGTTACTATGACTTTGAAATGACCAATCAGTCTCACAAACCAAAGCTTCTGTCTTTTTTTCAAGATCTTCTTAAGTTGATTCGTTAACTGTCCACCCAAGACATAAACTGCGCTGCTATAGTGAATTTGCCCTCACAAAGGCCCCCTGTTATCTCACTGTTTCAGATATTTCTAAGACTTAGGTGGCAGAAAATCTGGACAACCTGGTCTCTAAATACATACGCCAGTGGCTTGATCTGCCTGTAAGTCACATTCTTAGCTCTTTAGGTATATTCGGTCAATCTTTTATTACTTTCAGTGAAATGTGTAACAATTTGAACATCGACAACAAACACGAGCGCTTTCTTTCAACCAAACTTTCCAATATAATCATTCGCACTACCTACTACATATTCTGTCGTAGAAGCAAACCATGGAGAAACCCTGAACTATTGTCGTTTTATTAATTTTGTTAGTAATATATTTAATTTTGTTAAATGGGCAATCGAATAAAAAATAACTTGATTAGTGAGGTTTGTAATTGTATTTGTTGGGATGAAAGGTTAAAAGTTTCCATTGTTATCACAAACGATTATTTTTACTGGTTTATCCCCCAGTTGTAACAAAAAATACATTGCTAAAATGGTATACACTGGTCAATTTGTAATCAGTTTTTATTTATGTATTATAACAATGTTTGTTTTGCGATGGGAGGTATAAGAATAATCCCAGTTTTTTGTAGTAGTGTTAAAAAAAATTTTCACAAAATATCATGGTTAGCAATGTCATTATTATATTTGGCTACTTTAATTCTTCTCTTTCACATTTCAGGCAGCAACGTTTGACATTACGCAACAACAAGCTTCATAGTGATTTGCATTTATCGTTGGCTATTCAAGGAGGACATTCAGATTTTCAGGTTTGTTTGGAAGTGTAGTAATCAAAGGTGTGCTAAAATGTGCTTCATAAATATGTGGGCAACCTTACCGTAGTTCATTCGTCTTACTGTTAATTTTTGAAATTCCTATTTGATTATAACCACATGAAAACTTCCGTTCACTCGCTCATTCATTCATTCATTCATTCATTCACTCACTCACTCATTCACTCACTCACTCTTTCTCTCACTCACTTACTTACGCACTCATTCACTCATTCTCTCACTCACTCACTTACGCACTCACTAACTCACTCACTCATTCACTCATTTGATCACACTCATGCACCTATTTACCCCCGCATACTCATTGACTGTCTTTAATTCACCCATTTATTTTAACTCATTTACCCGTGTACTCATTTGTTTACTTTTTTTGCTTACTTACTTGTTCACCCATCTTTTATTTTCCAGTTCACTCACCCACACACTTATATTTGCTAACTTTTTTAGTGACTGTCATTCAACCACCCACTTACAATTTCAGTCAAGCGGGCAAGCAATCAATCATCAACAAATCATGAATCCATCAGAAAATCTACCATTTATTCACCCTCCACACCTATGTTGCGTGTCATTAAGATTATGGCACTTGAACTCCGTATAGGTTTTCTCTTAATCGAAAACTATGTCTCTTGACTACACTACACCAATAAAAGTACCTTTCCTCCTAGTAGGGACAAGTTCTTCCTCTTAAGGGAGAAGTGAATGCATGTTGAAAAATTCATTACTTTTCGCAGTGACTTGAGTTTGGGGGTTTTTTCTTACAACAATTTCTCTCATTACTTTTATTTATTCAAACGTATTCATTATTGCGCGTGCAGCTCCCTCTCGTCTTCACATTTTCCTTTTGGTATATTAGTGAAATCCTTTTTGTTACAGAGGGAGCCTGATGCCTTATTGCAAATTTAGGGAGAAAATACGGAGCATGTTTTGCTGGAAGTGAAATCTTTTGATTATCTTTCAAAAGCAACAATATTTCACATTCATTCGTTATTTTGTTTCTTCATTTATGTATTCATTCATCGTTTGCGTGACCTACCAATTGGCGTTGGTGATTATACTTTCCCAGGCATCCCTGCCTTTAAAAGCTCTCGCCTTTATTTTCCTTTTGGCCCTGATCATTAATTGGATAATATCTCGCTTATTGATTCACTTCGGCCTGCACCCCTTCATCCTATCATTCGGGTTGAAGCTATTTGTTTTAGACTTCCTTACCCTAATTTTGACAAAGGAAAGCTGTTTGGTTGTGATTCCTGGGAGCGATGTGCTTATTTTGTTCATTTGTCCGACAACTACTCCACCGTGGAGTGTGTATCCTGCTTATTCAGATTATCTCTCTGTTGTACAACATTTCAACATGATTTATTCTCATATTTATTTCTGGCGTGATTGTACCTGATTCTCATCCTTACTTAACAAGTAACCAGATGCATGCTTATCCAATTCTTAAGCTTTTTTCCACATTATCTTCAAATCAGTGATGACTTGCCTTTTTAATTTGTTTTGGGCTAAATTATTGATCGTTTCTTTTGTGCGTTTTCTAGGCGATAATTATGTGGCATCCAAATGTGTATCTATCTCTCCTGCGTATTTTCTAACTTGCCTTGTAATGTTAGATTAATTGCCGACCTGCTCCCACTGCATTTAGATGTTCTTGTAATTGAGAGTTTATCAACTTAATTACTTTGTCAAGAACGATTTGAACGTTTTCGCACAGTTTATATGAGCCAAGGAAATTTTAATAAATAATATTAAAGGCAATAAAAATAAGAAAGAGTAGTTCATTGCAACAATACACCCTGTATACACCTGTTTTGTTAGTTGATTTCATTCAACTGGCACATTCGCTACTGTGATAATTGCTCTCAGACTCCAATATTAATTTTTTGCCAGACATCCTTGCTATCAACATGAATTTTTTTCCCCAAAGAACCAAAGAGTTGCCTATATTTTTACGTAGTCCAACGGCTTTGCACAGTCTGTTGAGGAAACTACAAGAGGTCTATTTTTAAATTCTTCTTTGTGGTAAAGGTTGACTGATGATAACGAAGAACTACTTGAGGTCATTATCTGTAGTTTGATTTTGATCCTTGTTATGATGCAAAGTATTTCTGTATGTTGTCTCTTACTTTGAAGTCATACATTGCTTTCTGACTCTGAATAGAAAATCAAATCATTGCAACCCACAAATTCACTTTGTTTTCCAAATGGATTTTGTAGTAGCATTTGATACCAATTTGTTTTGTTAATGATTATAGTTTCATTTAGAATCACGTTCGAACTTTTCGAACCGCCTGTGGTTCATTCAAATGAAATTAAAAGTCTCGCCTGATGTTCTATTTAAACATCCCGATAACCATTCACTAACACCTGCTTTGCTCAAGAAAATTTAGAAAAAGGGGAAAAGATTGAAAACGTGGAAGGCAAATTAAGGCGACAGATAAGGCATTAGATGATCAAAATCCAACTTCTATATTTTCGCTTTTCTATATAACCATAAATATTTGGAGCAATAAACAATTGTTTTTAATTTAAATTAATATTTTTAATTTTGCAATACCTGTACTGGATCTATTTGCATCTGATGTTCTCTTTTGATACGAACGACTTCAGTATATACTTTCATTAAACTTACTGAAGTCAAAATGTTGAACTTTTTTTGAAGTGTGTCTAATTTCAAATGACTCCCACCTAGTTATCTTTTCTATCAAATCAACGAATCATCCATTATTATCATCATCACCTCTATCATCATCACCATCACTAATTATCATCACCACCCTAATCATCATCATTTGTTGTATCATTATGGTCATCATTAGCAACTCCATCGTTACTAGTACGATCATCATCACCACTATCATCATCATTATCACCATAATCATCATCCTCATTATCTTAGGCTTTTACTTACCACGTAATTTTTGTGGTAGGCCATTTCTTTGATCTAGGAAAAATAGGTAGCCTGCTAAAGAGAGAAACATTGTCTCATCTTGCTGAAACAGTAGCTCTTAAGGTCCTTGTCTTTAATGTAAGAAAAGTGGTTTCCTTCACACTTCCATGTTTGAGATAGATGTGAGTTATGATTTACCTTACAAAAATATTTCGATTTAAGTTGCTTATTTGTACCAAACAGCACGATGAAGTGTACGGATTTCAAGTTTGTTACAATCCAACGATAGATGCTCAGACGGACTGTGTGATAAAGATGAAAGATTTGAATACAGGTTTAGCTTTCCTAAAATCAATACTGTATGTACTTGTTACTTTGGCTGACCAGTATTCATCAAAATTGTGTTATGGTATAATGTGTCTTTTTATTTTTAGATTCAGAATGCTTTTGGAGCATATCAAAAGGACAGAAATTCATTCAAAATATCTATCAAACCACAGGTACTGAAAATGTATATTGTCTTTTCATTGGCAAATCTATTTGCTTTCATCCAAAAGTACTTATGTTACATGATGATGTTGATATTTATGTATGCACATTGTGTATTTACGTTTTTGTACTTATTTCCCACTGACAAAGGAAGTATTTATTTTTGTAATTGTTCCTTATTCTGTTGGTTCGTTTGTTTTGTATTTCTTTGTCATCATCATAACTGAAAATGGTATGGTCAATCTTTCACAATTGGTCACAAAGATAGAAAAGGGCCAATCGAAGGTACCTTTTGCAGCTGGCTTATTTACAGAATTGTTTTTGTAGGGCCGTTTTGAAAAGTAGACGAAAATATTTGGGCTGATATTTCGAAAAATTAGGGGACTTTTCGAAAAGTTTTTTGGTGACTTTTCAAGATGATAGGTTAGATAGTATATATTTTAAAATATATATTAAATTTCAACAGCCATTTGTGTGGATGGGTACCATAACTTATTTAGCAAGTAAAATTTGCATTTATAACTAGCTCTATATGTACTATATATAACTATATAGTACAACAACAGTCATTTTCCTTGGTACTCCTTTTCACTAAGTGCCCAGCTTATTATCTTGCCGTGGTAAACCGAACCTTTTCTAAATTGTCGTATTTTCACGTTTTGCAGTTTTGATAGCATGCGGAGTATCAAATTTGGAAAAGTGTTTTCTGTGATTCTCGTAGTAATAGGAGTCTCTCAAACTCCCAGAGAAATCCTCTTTATTTTGAAAGCTAGTTTGAAAGCTTTCTTTTTAATGCTAGTTTATTGTCTGACCCATCAGAGGGTGAGTCGATTTACTGATTGAAGAGGAAAAGGATACAGTTAATGAGATTATAAGTAAATCACTTAGCAAGAAGTATATTTTCAAGCAAAGGGTGAAAGTAACTTTTTCTAGATCACCAATAAAAGTTAATGCTTATCAAATGGTACCTGTGACATGAACAGGGAATAGCTGAACCAACTTTGTGGCTTTTGTTCTACAGTTACTAATGTATCACTACACAAAGAAACAATTCATTCAGATGAGCTACTTTTTGTCATGCAGTGAGCAACAAACCTTACCACGATCCAAGTCAATGCATAGTTTCTGTCCATGCACACTTTTATTTGTATGTGAATGATATTTTTACAGAAACTTACATTAAATATGTATCAAATAAACGATTGATGGTACAAAACTTAAATTTTGCATTAAAAATCACGCTTATTTTGATCGAAAACTTTTTCGCTGGCTCTCGACAGAATCAAAATGTCAGAATAGGAAAACAAAAGTTAAATGAGTTTTCACTTGACGTGATTTTAATTGCGATATATGTATGTAATATTTATTATATTGTTGTGCCTCACCTGTGCCCTACCTGTAAATCATATCTGTAAATCAGAAAAAAAAAGAAATAGTTGTTGAATAATATTAACCTTTAAAAAAACGTGAAAAGAGACGTCAAGACGTGAACCACAAACTTTCTTCATCCAACGTCTTGGTCTTGCTCTCAGCAAACCACAGTACGCACATATGGTCGTAATTGTAAATTCGAGAAGAAATGTGCCATTGCCGGGATTGGAGCAACACCCAACGCTGGTGAAGAAAAACAGAGAAAAATAGAAAGTAGAAGAATAGAAGGGTGGAAGGATAGAAATGGGGAGAGACGAAAATGCAGATGCTGTTGGATTTCGTTTTGATGCCCAGAATTAATTTTTTTTAACCCTGCTTCTTTAGAATAAATTATCACCGTTGTTGTGTATTTTATAAGCGCACGATGTACATAATTATATAAAGGAGTAGTTTGTCCACTACTTTGAAACATCGTTACGATTCATCTCTTTGCAAGCTTGAGCAACACGCTGTTATTTCATCTTTTGTTTTACAGGAAGACTTTATAGTTCATATACTCTTTGTACCGTCCTGTTTTGGGCGTATATCAAGTGCCCTGGTAGTCCAGTCAGCTGAAGGAAAATCAAAATATCTGGTAATTCATTTTGTTTTGACGCACAGTATAATAAATGACATTTTGTTTTGTTTAGATACACAGGATAAAAAAATGTTTATTTGTTTTTTTTTTGGATTCACATGATAATGGATGTTTATTTGTAATCTTCGTTTATCCTGACGCAGAAAGCAATCTTTCCGGAAAAAAGAAAAAAGAAGAATAGAAATTAGAAAGAAAATGTCACCCTCAAGCACTTTCTAAATGGTGGCAAAATGTTTACCAATAAACTGTTTTTGTGGTTGATAATTGTCAAAAACTAAAAGACTAGGGTTTGTTTTTGTTCGCATCAAGTATATTATAACCTTGTTGTTGTAAACGTTTTCAATGTTTAATAACTGAATCTCTTTGAAAGAAGATTAATTTAGAAAAATGTAGTAGAAAATACTTTGTTTATCCTCTTGTGCTCTTTCACAACCAAACGAAGGCCCAAGAGTACCCGTTGTTTGAATAATGAACTGACAATGAATTTTGCAGACTGGTTCCATAAATATTCTCTACTTACAGTTGACTCTTTCGGTCAACTAAAAACAAGTTATTGTGCTAAACTAAGGGTATTTGAAGATGTGGCCAAGACAGGCTTTTGCCCTCACTGGACACCATTTTGATGTGATACGAGTGCCTCTAATATATTTTTGCAGAAAAGATTGTTCCCTGTTTTAAGCGTGGTCGATTTTTTGGTAAGGAATCTGATTTCCAAGCGATGAGGTACAAAATCACGTAAATGTTACGTTATCTATTTTACTCCAAAATTTTTTTTTATTGTTTCAAGGTTGTCTTCATCGATGCTTTTTGTTCTTATTACTGTTTTATCTAATATTTTATTTCAGATTTTTACAGAAACTTACATTAAATATGTATCAAATAAACGATTGATAGTACAAAACTTAAATTTTGCATTAAAAATCACGCTTATTTTGATCGAAAACTTTTTCGCTGGCTCTCGACAGAATCGAAATGTCAGAATAGGAAAACAAAAGTTAAGTGAGTTTTCACTTGACGTGATTTTAATTGCGATATATGTATGTAATATTTATTATATTGTTATTATATATATTTTTTTATTATATTCTATATAATATATATCACTTTCTATGGCATTTGATTAAAACCATTGCCCATTTGATCGGTTGTAATTCGGTGTTTGTTCACAAGGTGTTAGTGAACCACTTACATACGAAATCGCAAATCCCCAAGTTCCGAGTATTAATCGTACACAGCCAAGACTTACTGTATTTTTTATTGTTCCTTTTTGCTAGATCCCACTGCATGGATACGGTGGCACAAGTGAGATTATACCATCTCTAGTTAGAAAAAGCGAAGAAGGTTATTGGTACAGCATTGAAAAGGTATGTTAAGGTGTTAACACTTGTTTTGCTGTTCTGAATCTTTTTAAATTAAGCATACCCTAACTATCATTTTGAAGGTATTTGCATGAAAGCTCTACCACATATAATGGCAGTGTTGCACTATGGTTACTTGGCTACCAGTTACAACATTGAAAGACCGGCTAAGACTTTTGGCAATTCGTTTAAGAGGGGAACGGGGTGCTGAGAATGTTCAGTAGAGTTATGGAAAAAGGTCAGCAAGTTCTTGTCCGAGCGAAATGAAAAGGTATATAATAGGAACGGGGGATATAGAGAGTTTATGTATAAACAGACAATATGAATTGGGGAAAAAAAGATTATTTTGGTTTTGGAATGTCACTAGATAGATAGATAGATAGATAGATAGATAGATAGATAGATAGATAGATAGATAGATAGATAGATATGTAGATAGATAGATAGATAGATAGATAGATAGATAGATGGATGGATGGAAAAATACAAACATGTATATATATATATATATATATCATGCATATAGAATATAAACAGAACATATATATTCTGTTTAGTTGCCCGCCAGCAATTCCACCAGTAGCTCATAGTTCTGACATTCCTATTCCCGAGTTGCCTGACCTCTCCATTGATGAGTATTCAGACGAATAGCAACATCATTACAAAGAACTTACTGATGTCGATATATATATATATATATATATATATATATAGTCAGTAACCTTTTACTGTTAAGATAGTATTATTAAAAATATTTCCTTTGTGAGTCATTTGGTGTGACATAATCCTTTTGACCGATTGAAAAGGATAATTTTGTAACTTACCTGTGACATAATGGGGTATGTACAAAATAAGTGCCTGTTATTAATCTAAAGTATATAAGTAATATTTATGCTGTTCGACCTTTTTTGGTCATAGTTGACCTACTTCATACCAGTATGACATATTTTATTGCAGATGGTACCCGGAAAAAGAAGCATCATCAGAGTGGTTTTGAAAAACACTGGAATGAAGAATGCATTTGTGAAGACTGTCTGCTATTCGGGTAAGTTTTGTAGCCCTCACATTTCTGTGTAGAATACGCTTTGTTTTGCTCATTGATGGTATGTGAGCCTGTTGATCCTGCAAATAGATTTTCATGACGTAAACTTATAGTCCAAAGAAAGAACGGAAGTTAATTTTCATTACTGTGAGCGTTTTAAAAAAACCATTAGAATAATAGGAGGTTATTCTAGGTTTGCGAGTTCTTGCCCATCATCGTCTAGGTAGTTGAATGCAGTTGCGTATTGAATCAACACATGTGCACCGTAGAAGGGTTTTTTAACACCACCACCACAGGACTCCATCCTGATTCAATCTGCCTGTTTGCCCCCTTTTATGTCAAATAGACAGCCTTGATGTACAAATTATAGTTATTGATACAAGGTGTGCGTAATATACCTTAACGAGGCATCTGGCTTTTTTGCCAGTTTTTAAGGCTGGCATCCCTAATGCTGGTGTGTTATTTTTCAAGAGACAATACTTGTGATAAATGATCTGGATTTATTTGAGTTTTAAAACAGTAGGTACACCCCTGAATTGAGAAAAATGCAAGTGTACTCAATGAACTCTACAATAACTGGTGCTGTCTGATTGAAAAATGACTGAAAACAGAATCGACGTAGGAGATGTGCTACTTGCTCCTATTTGATAGTAATTAGTAATACAGCATTTATCTCGGCTCTCTAATCCATGATTGTAAGTCTTAAGCAGGAGAAACGTAAGTCAGAGAGTTAGTCTTTTGATTGAGCTCATTGTTTGGTTTGTACAATGCAGGTCAAAGTTGGTGCAATGAAGCATCACCCATTAGATCCATGGTAAAACTGAAAACAGATGTATGGGCAAAATCTAAAGTAAATTGAAGTGTTAAATATTTGCCTTTAAAAATTCAACTAGAAAATATTTGCCAGTTATTCATAAATGCCCTCAAAAGACTGTTAAGCTCTATCAGCTGTTGATTTTCTGACTTAAACAAGACAGAGTTAAAGGCTTCGAGAAGAAAGATGCATATATGATGCACGAAAAAGTAAGACTGACTACACTTAGAAGGAGAGAAAATATGACAGGCTGCATTAAAGACAAAGATGACTTAACTCTTTTGGATGAGGAGTTAATTAAAAGTAGGTGCCAAGATTAGATGTGCTGATAATGGAAGGCAAGTAAAACTAGAGATAATCAAATCCATGGATGGCCATACTATTATAGCAGCTAAAGTCAGACACCATTTAAACAAGATGAACTGTGAAAAGGTTGGCTTGAAATGGCAACATCGTATTTGAATAAGTACATGCTTTGGGTAATTTAGGAGACGAGAAATCGACAGTGGTATTGAACCGTGTTACAACCCAGTGGATGTTCCTAACAAATTGGCGGAATCAATCTTCATGGCCTTGCCTAAAAAATCTGGAAGAATTGAGTATGAAATTTATCGAACGATAAACCTTATGAGTCATTTGACAAAAATTTTGGGACTGAAGTTGAATCAGATTAACTGTTCAACCTTTGACCAAGTAAGGGCACGAGAAGTAAGATTCTGGGCATGAGAATGCTAATGTAAGTGTAGCGAGAAACCAAAGGTTTACGGACTACGTGAAGGGGTTTGACTGCCTAACAAGACGAATTGGTGAGAATGTGAAAAGGAGAGGTTAATGGGAAAGATCTAAGGTTAATTCAAAATTTGTAGTGGGACCAGAAAGCAGCCATCAGGCTGCATAAAGAGTTGAGTAACTCCATTGTCAATCAGAGAGGCACCCGTCAAGGTTGTATTTTGTCAAGTTTTTTCAATTTGTATAGTGTGAAAGCTTAAAACAAGATAAAGAGAAGTTTTGGGGTACAACTGGAGGAAAGGAATTCTTACAATCTTGGGTACTCATTTGGTACGGCTTCGATTGCCAAAGAAGCTCCAAGGATTTACGATTAAATGTCAAAAAGCCTTCTCTCTCGTCAGTACGAAGAACGTACAGTTGCTGCTTGAAGGTGAATGGGATTGAGATAGAGCATAAGAACCGTATTAAATTTCTGGCAAGTTGGATAGCATCAAATAGAAGACTCGTCTGGCACGAGAACCGCTTTTGTGCAAAGAGAATAGGAATGGAAGTCAAGAAAACACTACTGAAGTGTTTAAAGTCGATGTTAACGTACGGGTGTCAATGTTGACGATAAGCAAAATCATAGAGTGGAGACGAAGCTGTAGAAATGTGACTTTAAAGAAGAACGCTTAGAATTTCGTAGCTACACAGAGAGACATATATGGAAGTTTCGAAGAAGATGAAAGCGAAGAGGAAGTTGCTGGATACGATCAGAGGGAGACAGTAGAGATTTGTTGGCCATTTTCTCAGAGAGGATGAAGGAATGTAGAGTTATATAATATAACCTGAGGTGGTTAGAAAAAGAGCGAGAGAAAGGCAGTGGTTGAAAATGTTCGACTGGACTGAAGAGAGAATGACAGACAGAAAAAAATAGGGAGAGGAACAAGCTATGATTCTTTAACTTCGTTCATATGCCATAGCACAAAAAGAAGGAAAAGAAGGAGGAGGAAGAGGTCTGTTTGTATTGATATTTGTCAAAGAAAAAACTATCTTAGTGTTTGCAATGGGATCAAACTGAAATGGTACACAGTAAATGTCGTAAAAAAAGTAAAGTTAACTGTGTGCGTATGCTTGTGAACAACTATGACCTACATTGTGGGGACAATTGTATCTATTTACTCCAGCGTTGTAGGGACATACATACCCACAACATTGGTGTATTGGTATGTTATTCTGGTCACCTGTAATTCAAGGAAAATTAAAAATTGGACCATAATAAAACACTAAAGCGGTGGCTCACACACTGAGCATTCAATCTAAAGAGGCGTGTGTGGTGGTGTTGAGTGTATGTTTATGTGTGTATAATGACATTGTCTACATTAATCGGATGTTTGTATATATGCACACCAGGATGCTGGGAACATACAATGTCAAAGTAGTAGGAAACAGTGAGAATGGTCACTCTCTCCTACTACTTTGTGAGAGATGCAGAACATTTTTTCCCAGAGTAAAAAATTTGGTTTCGGCTACTACATTGTTTGGGCAGAAGAGTCATTACTCACAATTATGATATTCACACACAAAGATTTGCATATGCGTTGTATTGGTATTGCTGTAATCGTCACATCTCTCATTCTTGCCAGTTCTCTCATTCATTTATACATACATTTACATGACCTCATTGTAGAAAAAAGGCCCTAACAACTCTGTGTGTGTGTGTGTGTGTGTGTGTGTGTGTGTGTGTGTGTGTGTGTGTGTGTGTGTGTGAGTGAATAGACACCACATTGCAAGATAAGTAAGGGGCAAGAGTGATATTGAGTGATTAATAATTTTTGTATTATTCTTTGTATATACGTTTATCATTGTTTTTTCCTCTGATAATACAGATCTCCACAATCGAGTTTTTTATCCCGAATCTCACATTAGCTNATATGCCATAGCACAAAAAGAAGGAAAAGAAGGAGGAGGAAGAGGTCTGTTTGTATTGATATTTGTCAAAGAAAAAACTATCTTAGTGTTTGCAATGGGATCAAACTGAAATGGTACACAGTAAATGTCGTAAAAAAAGTAAAGTTAACTGTGTGCGTATGCTTGTGAACAACTATGACCTACATTGTGGGGACAATTGTATCTATTTACTCCAGCGTTGTAGGGACATACATACCCACAACATTGGTGTATTGGTATGTTATTCTGGTCACCTGTAATTCAAGGAAAATTAAAAATTGGACCATAATAAAACACTAAAGCGGTGGCTCACACACTGAGCATTCAATCTAAAGAGGCGTGTGTGGTGGTGTTGAGTGTATGTTTATGTGTGTATAATGACATTGTCTACATTAATCGGATGTTTGTATATATGCACACCAGGATGCTGGGAACATACAATGTCAAAGTAGTAGGAAACAGTGAGAATGGTCACTCTCTCCTACTACTTTGTGAGAGATGCAGAACATTTTTTCCCAGAGTAAAAAATTGGGTTTGGGCTACTACATTGTTTGGGCAGAAGAGTCATTAATCACAATTATGATATTCACACACAAAGATTTGCATATGCGTTGTATTGGTATTGCTGTAATCGTCACATCTCTCATTCTTGCCAGTTCTCTCATTCATTTATACATACATTTACATGACCTCATTGTAGAAAAAAGGCCCTAACAACTCTGTGTGTGTGTGTGTGTGTGTGTGTGTGTGTGTGTGTGTGTGTGTGTGTGTGTGTGTGTGAGTGAATAGACACCACATTGCAAGATAAGTAAGGGGCAAGAGTGATATTGAGTGATTAATAATTTTTGTATTATTCTTTGTATATACGTTTATCATTGTTTTTTCCTCTGATAATACAGATCTCCACAATCGAGTTTTTTATCCCGAATCTCACATTAGCTTACCAGACGACTTCATTTTACCAGAAAAGTCTTCAAAGGTAACTATTGCACTCAAGCATACAGTAAAGTTCTGCATTGTACCATGCCCTAAATAGATAAGTAAAAGACGTACAACAATGGATGGGCTGATCAGGCTCCAATTTTTGTGATTAAGTGGCGAACGCAAATTTAGACAATGTACGATTTCTTTTTGCCATACAGTATTTGAGAAAAAGCCTGATTATAGGGTTTTTTTTAACTTACTGGAAATTCTATTTAACTTTCAGAGGGCATTTCGTAGTAACCTTGTCTTTATTTTCTTTGGATATAGTTTATTAACAAATGAAATTCATGGTCGATTTAATTTAAATAGTTAAATAGTATTCTATAATTAAGAGAACTTTGGAGATGAGAAAATCTCCATATCTATCTACAAACCTTTTAATGGGTATATTAATCGTGGAAGCTGTAATAACTGCTGCCCTATTTTTAACCCCGCTGTTATTGCATCTCTGTTTTGTTTTTTTTAGGACCTTGTTGTCGTAGTACAACCAACAACAACCATAAACAAACAGCCATCGAATAAGAATACGCCCTCACTTTATCTTGTCATTTATACCGGTGACGAATGGCTACGACAGCTCTACAAAAGGTATTGGTTGATTTAAGTTATGAGCGAAGTGTATTGCATGAAGTTTTGCTGTGAACGTACTTTACTTTAAAGATGGGTCTGGGTTGTTTTTCGCTCGTTTCTTTGAGGATAATGCTGGAAGTAGACTTCATTCTCCCGTTCACAAAGTAATCAGTTGTCGATCTGCTGATATAATCTTCTTCTCTTTTTTTACTTTCAATAGTGAATGTTCCATTATTGTGTCCAGCGATTCAATGATGATGCAATACAAAATTTTGTTATATTTTTCAAAGTTTTCAGTTTCTCATTCTGAATATTGGATGGAACTAGTGAGAGGGTTGACATGAGTACAAATCATAACTTCGATTATATTTTGTGTTGACGTAACTAATGTAGATCGGCTTTACATACATGTATGTATAAGATGAGTTTCTTCTAGCAGGCTCTACTTCTGATGTATAGATTCTTGTAGATGCAAGCAAGTATAAAGCCTTGATAGACCTGCTCCATCTAGGACAGTTGCTGTTGACTGCTATTTGACTACAAGGCATGTGATAAAAGGCTGCGCGTGCATCTTCTCTGTAACTGTCTGCCTTTTGGGGTCGGTATTCAGGTTTATGCTATAGCGTCTTCTTTTCTGTAGGACCTTACATGTCAATACTGGTCTACTGGAGGGATGCACACTCATAGATTAACACTTTTTACCTACGTAATTCTGTATCCTGTATAGTAGCCAGCTGCACGTTAAATACTCAATGCCTTAGCTATAGACATACCCCATAGTGACCATCATACGTGAAAATACCTTCAGAGTTAAATATGGTGTTATAACACAACAGTAAGAATGGTGACAAATGGCTTCTTTCTTTAATTACTGTTGAGGTTCAGGAATTTTCCAGCAATATTTTTTGTCATACATATATATGTCATATATATATATATATATAGTATTCAAGTGTAACATTCAAAGCCAAAGATGGTATTGGCTAAATTAATGGCCATGAGGAAACGACACATACATGAACAAGCAGCAGGGCAATACGAAAGACAATACGAGTAACACACACATGCACGCACGCACGCACACACACACACACATACACAAGGCTCGCAGATAAATGACAAAATATATATATGGGAAGAAGAATGGCAAAGAAGAGTAACAGGATGTGATAGATTAAAATCTAAGAATGACTAATGGGTAATGGACAGGAGGCAATTTCAGAAATTATGGATCATCAGTGGATGACCATGACAATCGTTTCGGGAATTTAAAATCATATGTGTATATATATATATATATCTGTGTGTGTTGTACATTTTTTCTTTTTGTCTGCGAGCCATCATTTACATGTAATTAATGTAAAGCTTTAAACGATCTTTTCATTTGCTTTAAGTGGATATAGCTGGGGAGATTTGAGAGGAATTATGAGATAAGAAAGAGCTACCGATTCTTTTAAAAGTTTCTGTGATACGTTTTTTTAAACACATTAACATTTTCCAGAATTGGCAGAAAGAATAACATTGTCACGTTTTATTTGTTTATTCAAACAATTTACCTTGAAAGAAATCTTTTTTTAACTGTGCTTTTTTATTGTTTGTTATTATTTTGATTGACGATCAGAAAATTATTTGTAAGCTAGGATTCTCGCATGATAATTAAGGAAATAAATAGACTGAACTCCAATTTTGAAATCTTTATTCTTTGTACTCTTTACTGTAAGGAAAATTCTTTATGTCTTTTGAACCATTGAATTGTTAGCTTTTTCTTGCATTGTGAAACTTGCAGTTTTTAAACTTAATTTCGTATCTTATTTGTTCAAGAAAATTACCCTGGCCGTCGGGTACATTTCCGAAAATTAAAGAAGGTCGACTTGAAGGACTATCATTTTCAACGGCTTTTTCTGGCGAGGAAAATGTGTACGAAGGTATATACTTTTTTACATTAGAAAAGTACTTATTTTTAAACGTATTAAGTAAGCAGTTTTCTCCACTTTCTGTGGTGAATACTCGTGGAAAATATATGAAAAATTCATAGTCATCCCTTAGTTTTTCTAGTGAGCAAAATGGTTTTCGAGATGTTGATACATTTTTGTTTTTCAAGATGCTTATTTATTATTTTTCGAATATTTGTACAGGAGATTTATTCATTAGTATATGCCATTCACTCTGCCCTACTGAACGTCTAAACCATAAAGATATAAAAATTGAAAAAGGCTTAAAATAGAGAAGAGCTTGAACTAGCGAATATGATGTAAACCTTCTTCCACTATTTCGTCTTCTCCAGTCGTTATTCTCCGTTTCTTCGGTTTACATCAGCTTTTTTTTGGGGTCCCACAACCTTCGCTTTTCTATGTTTCCCTTATCTACTTTTCAAGTGCGCATTCTTCCAGTTTTTCTCATTCTTGCTCATCTTTCTCTTCTCTTACGGCATAAAGTTTTAGTTCTTCTCCCTTCCCCCTGTTTCCTCCTCTCTAACCTGCTTCTCTTTTTTTGTCCTCTTTCTTAATGCCCTCCCAACTAGAAACGCTCTNCTACTACTATTGGTACTACTACCATTACTACTTTTACTACTGCTACTATTACTACTACTACTACTACTACTACTTTTACTACTACTCTTACTACTATTACTACTATTACTGCTACTCTAACTACTGCTATTACTACTACTCTTACTACTATTACTACTATTACTGCTACTCTAACTACTGCTATTACTACTACTACTACTATTACTACTATTACTGCTACTCTAACTACTTCTATTACTACTACTATTACTACTATTACTACTACTATTACTGCTACTATTACTACTTCTATTACTACTTCTATTACTACTACTACCACACCTAATTTTTCTTCTTTTTTTTCTTCTCTGCTGTTGCTGCTACTACGTAGAGCCCTGATACTACTTTTTTATGTTTTTGGTAATAAGCAGACAGTCATAATTTTTGCTTGGTACTTCTTCCTTAGCTACTTCGCATATGCTACCTTACCTTATAAATGTGGCATACCCAGTTCTTCAAACATTTAATTCCTTATCACATCAAGTACAAGAGGACCGTTTGAACTTGTGATGCTTCTAATAATCAAAAACAGAAATTTTTGAAATGACTACAAATGAACTGCCTGCCTTCGCTTCTTGTTTATTAACATAATGCAACAAGACCCAAGTACCGTTTTGCTTAGTATAAGTTCCATATAAATTTTATTCCTATCGAAAGTATTTTATTACATGAAGGAGGTTAATGTAAGAAAGATGCCATCCTTTACAAGTTGTATATATCGTATTTGATGACGTATAAGCCGAGTTTTTTCGGCAATTTTCTCGGCTTTTTCACCAACTATGGAATGTTAAATACGAAAGGTACATTTGAAATTGAAATTGAACAAAATACTGACATTAACAGGTAAGGCATCTGAAACCTACTTCGCACTTGTACATTTTTGATTCCGCAAACTCGACCCATCTTTAATGTTCATGCAACGATGGTAAAGAAACCCAAAAGACCTCGCCCACAGGGCCAGAATTAGACGTGTTTCAAAATCTTGGTGTCTAACTTTGACTTGCATCCGCTTTGTCAAGAATTTCCTGCCCTATCAAACAATGATGGCGTGAAGGAAAAGCTGCAAGTGTCTACAGCCTCTCTCTTAAAAGCATCCAGCTCCGCTGTCGTAGAAGATTTTGAGTTATTTTTGGAAGACAGCTGAATATTTGGAGACCAATAATAAAACATGTTGAACTTGTAATGGCCTTATAGATCGACTATAGGGAACATACGAAATCAAAAATTCGTTTTCGGTGTTTACACCCAGCCCTCTTATACGACGGATAATACAATAACTGAAATGAAAACCTTTGAAATTAATGGTATATTGGTTTAACTTTTCTCCTGCGATTATTTTTCTCGATTTCTTACCGTTCCGTAAAAGCTTCTTGTCATTGCGGCGTTTCTCCCGCGATCTCTTATTATTAGATATCTCATATCAATCTAAGATTTGGGTATATGGAATTGCTCCCAACCCATAAAAATAATTTCCCAAACAAGATGAATAAGGCACCCAAACAGAGAAGATCAGAGGTTATTAGTGAATGTCAAAAAAGAGGATGTGAAAATTTCTTCCATAAAAAGGGAGGAAGTAATTATAATGTTATGGGTTTGAGAGGATATGGCAACGAAAGACATCTGAGGTTTATGAATAAAACATTTTTATGTTAGTAAAATGGGAAGTGATAACTTACAATAATGGTCAATATCAATTGCACACAATTCATTATTTAAATTTTAATTGTCAAATGTGTATATTACAGATATTTATGGGGTGTATTCACTGGAGTACGTCACCAGGTGCAATAATTTTATACTTGTTTTGTATTATTGTGATACTAAGCATATCAGATGACGAATGGATTAATTTAGGAATCAAAAACAGTACAGGTAGTCATCAAGACTACATGTACTGATCCTGTTTCAGTTCAGAGCAACTTAAATTTACCATTTCTTTTTCATAATGCATTGGGCATGTCTTTGTTTCATTATAACATGACCATTGCCTTGCCTTCCTTCATAGTGAGGTAATGTGTAATGCTTAAAGTGCACGCTGTAACAGTATGACTGGAATGAAATTGATAGTGCTTTTTGAAGGATTGTGGGGCTAATAATTAAAATGGTAGAGTGTGTCATCTTGTTGGTGTCGTTTGAAATCTCACATCGTTGTTTTTTTACCCCGTAACTTTGTTAAGCTTCATCAGCCAATAGATCAAGACCTTCAAGTCGCGGAAGCAAGACTTCAAAGTCCTGGGCGGTCCTTCCCGACCAAGTGATTTTGACAGCATCTAAATCCTGTAAGTAATATGTTTTTTCATTATCATTGATAGTGATGGAGGAATAGGGGGTATTTAACCTTCTGGTTTCTGGCTGTTTTATTACTTACACACACACGTTCACACGTACAAACACAACGCCATTCTGATGCCCTTAAACCTCAACGGAACTTTCTCATTCTTATCACTTCAAAAGAATCAGATTGTATGGAGAAGTGGTATTATCCAAAACTGAAGCAAATCTACCCTGCTCATCAAAACATGATTAATTTTCCTTATTGATAGCTATTGAGGTTGCTCCTGATACACCTTATTGTAACGGCTTTGCTCTTGGATTTTAACAAAGTCGAATTTTCGCACGGTTGATTTCACGTTAACAGCATTTGTTTACGCCGTCACGAACCCCTGTAAATAGAGAGTGAAATAAAATTAACGATTTATGGTAAAAAAAAAAACCCTGAATTTTCCAATTAAATTCCCTCTTATTTTGATCGAAAGCTCTTCCCCATTCTCAACCGGGCAAGGACACCAGAATACGAAAACACAATTGATGTTGGATATTTATCGTGTCGTGAGTCGTGAACTTTTTCTGAACTACCTTTAGAGATACTTTTCCCATCTTCAGGCTGACGGTGGTAGACATATCTCTAACGGTAGAAAAAGGTCACGACTCACGACAGGATAAATATCCTACTTAATGGCTTCCACTGAGTCCATAAAGCCCAAACTTTTTAAGAAAACAAAGAGAGTGAGGAGAAAATCGGTCACTTCTTGTTTTTTTGCCTTTTTAAAGGAATTAAAGACAAAATCAAATAGTTCGATGGAAAACTGTTGTTACCAACTTTTGTGAACCACTTCCCAAATGAAAAGTCTTCTACAAGGTAACATCAAAGGTCATTTTTAATTTTGAAGTATATTTTGGGGTTGAAAATAAATCAACAACTTTGCTGAAGCAGACCATCTTTGCTTGCCCCATCAGCTTCACTATAATGAAATTATATTTATAATATAATTTATAATTATAATGACAGAATTTGTTTTGCAGAATACTGATTACTGCCTTCTAAACTTTATTTGTAAACGGTGTAGCGATTGTAACTGTAAGTTGTAACAAGTGTATGAAGGACAGTGATTTATATTTATATTTATGTTTATATATATATGTTTATATTTATAGTTATATTTATAGTTATATTTTTATTTATGTTTATATATGTTTATATTTATAGTTATATTTATA
>RDPX01000226.1:142516-160062 GCA_003991215.1 Morbakka virulenta
AGAAAAGAGAGAGAGAGAGAGAGAGAGAGAGAGAGAGAGAGAGAGAGAGAGAGAGAGAGGGGGGGGCTTTTTCTACAATGAGGTCATGTAGGGGGGGAGAGACAGACAGACAGACAGACAGACAGACACAGAGTATGTGTGTGTGTAAGTCTATGTGTGTGCTTGTGTGCTTGTGTGTGTGTGGTAATTCGGATATTGCTATTATTCAGGACAAAACCCCGCATTTCTTTGTTGATAAAATTGTATCCGATCATTTAACATTACCTAAGGTAATGGTTGTGGTTGAAAGGTTACTTTGTTTGTTGACACCTTACTTTTCATTTACCATTTTCATTTCGAATCACCTTAATATTTATTGAGTATTATTTTTGTCAAGTGAATGATTTGTGGTTGGCAAGCGGAAAATTATCCGAGTTTTGCCCAAATTATGCAAACAAATAAATTAATATATTCATTTTTGACAACTACAATACTTTGCCTCCTTTTCCTTTTTTTTTCGTACCTATTAATGCCACTTAGATTCTAATGCTTTTGTTCCGTATACCAATGTATACTTTCCACACATGTTTCTACTTAATTAAGACAAGCGTTAAGCTTTAAATGCTCATATTTCAGAGGTTCTTTTTTTTTAACAGCCTATTGTTGTCCTTTGTGTCTCTGCAGGTTATCAAGGCCCAGATTAGAGAAGATATCAGTCTTGACGCTTCGCCCTATGGTGGTCTTACTAAAACGTCCTCGAAGCTGAACCCAGTTCTTTCCGATTCTCTTGCACTACCTGATACCGAGATGAAAGAAAATGTGAAGATATTTTCGGTCAATCCCACTCTGGTATTGTTTAAAAAGTCGTTAGCTAAAGCTGAAAAAGGTTGGTGACAGTTAAGATTTATGACGAACGTTAGGTTTATTTTTCATCATGATATTAACTAGGTAGCATTTCATCCCGACAACAATTTTCGTTTAGTTTTTAGGCGTTCTTGGTAGGCATCCGTCGGTCATGGTTGACCGTGAGTCACCATCCTAACTTTCTTTGGAGCGCCGTTTCTTGTGGCTGTAAAGATCTACGCCAAAGCGAGATCTTTAGTTACATTGATCACATCTGTGTGTAGTCGCTGGTTTGTTAGAGTTGCAGCGCTCCGTTGTAGGGTTTGTAATATATACGAAACAAAGTACAGTCGAATAAACCCAAGCAGTTTAAATGCTATTGACTAACCATCTTTTTTGTAGTTGTATGTACTCTGATCAGCACTTCTCCTATCTTGATTTTTTTTTATATTATATGATTAATCATTTCATTTGATCATTTCGTGAGCGTCCGCAGATATGAGTTTTGAATTTTCTGCAATACGAAAATTGTTGGTTAAGAAATATATTTGTGCATTTGTCTTGCGTGCTCGACCTATTTGCTAAGTTACAGACTAAGTCATATGTGGGACAGGTGTATCGTGACCTGACTAATTGCCCCTTGGCCTATGCTGTTTGAAGCGTTACGTCACGCTGCTCCATAGAAAAGAAAGCATCAACTGCTCCTGGATAACGGCAATTACTGTACTGTCGTCTTGTGTTCCAGATGCACGGCTCGATACGGCATGCTTTTTCCACTTCCGTTTGAATTGATATCCATCCCTGAGAAGTGTCGTAAAGGGTGCTTGGTATTCCGTTAACGCTTCCCAGTTACCCACATTTACAGTCTCCAATGTTGTAAGGTTTCTGTTCATGGTATTTTTATAACGCTTTCAGCTTTATCCTTTAACTTTTCCCGTCTTATTAGCTCTCCTGGGATAACTCTTCTGAATAACTATTCATCTACCCTAAAAATATGAGCAATACAGCGTAACTGGTTCAAAATGTCCTCGTCAGGATATTTGTGTGGCTCTTAAGGACACTGTTGTCTAGTTTATAAGAGGTCCAGCTGTTCTAGGCTTCAATTGCCAACTGTTTTCAGTTTGGATACACCCACATGCTTTGGTACTTTATTTTTATTTCCTACAGTTCCCCTTTTTCCTATTGATATCCATTTTTATATTTCTAATAACGGCTTTGTTGTCTGCTCTTGACATTCTTACATTATAGGCCTCCTGAAAGTCACGCTTTTAGATTATAATCAATCCAAAGGATGCACATCCTTTGGTCTTAGATCTGCCCATGAAATCTTCTAGATGTAGTTTTGGTGGTTTCACGTATTAATTCAAACTTTGTACACAGTTACAAAAGAGGAAGTTTATCAGTATTCATCTTGCCTGTAATGTGTCACACTAAAATTTACCATATTGATCCCTTCCAATATGGACATAAGATAATCTAAGTACTCAAATATCAGCTACATTTGATATTGGTGAAATAGAAAACTGATAAAAAGGCTTGATATGTTTTTGGCGACTATTGCGGTAACATAAAATGAAACTACAGTCATCAAGTGCCAAATGGATACAGAAAACCATCTGATTAATATAAATAAATGTTCTGTTTACATATTCCATGAAGGGCTTCTAGCAGCTTGGTAATTTCTGTTTAAATTGCAAAATCTACTTTGCTCTCACTTTTCGCACCCTCCGATTTGATCTTCCTGAAAAAGGGGTGTTGGTTACACTCCCTTACTGAAACCCCTCTTTCAGACGGGTTTGAGAGAGTACAGCGAAGGTAACATACAGTGCTGGCTATCTACGTACGCTGGCGATTATTTGTTATATACATACGTATGCCTTTAAGTCAATGTGCTTTTTTATTGTTCATACAGCATCAAATTCGTTCCCTTGTATGAATGGTTTTTCTCATGTTTACCCTACCGATGCGAATACTCCTCAGCTGGAGGTAGCTCACCGTCTAATTGTTTGAACAGAGAATGTTTGGTCAGGTTTTTTAGACAAGTACCCAAATACAATTGGACAGCCTTCTCCTCCAAAATGCCTGCTTAGTCACTAGGAACTATTTCCGAACCTGGTACCGGTTCCAAAAACATGCAGAGAAATTTAGATAAACCGTGAGACAACGATATTTAGTTTAGGACTTTAGATGCCCAACATCTTTTGTACGTATTGGTCGCCAGACCTCTTTAGTCACGACACTGAAGAGATAGCTGAACAAAAAGATAATTTACCATTTACCAATGCTACGCACATATCACCCTGGTAACTATCCACTGTTAATATCCAATGACAAGCAGGTGTATGCTAATTGGTAGCTGTTGTCATCTGCCTTTATGTCAGAGCAGGGTTTTTTCTGGCAGTGTCCAGACATTGTACCTTCCCCACCTCGGCATATACAATACCTTTTTTGTTTAAACAGGAGTACCACGACAAGTTAGTTTACCTAGGATTGCATGAGCCTGAGCACCAAATAGTAGCCATCATTAGCACTTCATACTCCATATACTTACGTACACGCGTACACATACTCTTACACCTTCACACAGAACCATCATTGTGTTTACCGAGTGTCTATATGATAATATCTTTGCCCAGAAGTTTTAACATCTTTTGATAGTAGTAAAACGATGAAGAAATTGAAAAAATTAATTGCAAGCCTAGTAGCTGTGAAAGAGTATCATTTGAAATGCCTTGGCAAAAAGAATTGAAATTACAGTTCTTTTTGCCATTATGCTCGTATCATTCTACGGAAGCACCGAAGACTTTACATAATGGTTGTTATTATACAGAATACATATATTTAGTATATATGCTAGGTAGGTAGATATATACTATATATAGGTGTAAATACTATCAAGAATATCTTTTAAATTTATTAACAATAATTATAACTCATGATGAACTGTCTTAAAGTATTTGTAGAACAATCAAAATATCTCTTTGACAGCATTTACAACCAGTATACCTAACATAAAGATCTGTGGTAGTATACAAATTTTGCATCAAATGATTTACCCAAAATTTTTACGCTGTGGTCAACCACAGATATATATAACTGTATATGTCTACAATGTCTACAACATGAAATCAAAAACACAAGTTTGCACTAAAAAGTTTAATGTTTTCACGATTTTCAACCTCCTGTTTATTCGTAACAATTTGAAAATTGTACCGACAGAGAACAGTAGGTTACTTCAGCCTCGTGTTTTTAATCTCGTGTTTGTATAATTGTATCAATTTTATATCTTGATATTGAGCACTCTTGCTACATATGTTATCAAACCTAACCTTTATTACCACGTATATTCATACATTTACAGTCATTGGACATAAGTTTTCGTGATTTTGATGTTGCGATGTCAACGCTTAAAAAACAATGTGAGGAAACAAATATGGTTTTAAAAAAGTCTTGCCTTAATATTTTGTTAGATGTCCTTTCAACCTTATTACTTCATGAATACGAGACGGAATTGTTTCAAACAAGTCTTGGATATAAGTAACATTCATCAATGCAACTTCATCCCTATTTGTAAACAACTTATGCCTTTCATTTGTTGGCCTATTTTCTGTTGATCCAGTAGACAGAAATTTCTTTACAACACTGCTGACTGTAGACCAAGGAATATTCAAAAGGTTAGATATGTCTGCCTTTTTCTTCTTTTCTTTATATAACTTTACAATAAGATTTTTGTTCTCCGTGCTCAACTCTGTGCTTTTCTGACCCATGTTTACTTGTAAACAAATGTATGGAAGTAAACAAAGCAGACAATAAATTACATCATATCTTTGATGATGTCATATTTAAGGGCACCTGTTACAGTAAAACCTTTATTATCCGACACTTGAGTTAAAAGTTATGAACGATGAAAGATGCAACATTGTTTATCAATCGATGCCGCCATTTTGAAAATACTTATGTCCATTGACTGTATTTGTGGATAAGTTTTGTTATTGATCTGTTAATATTTTTATAATGTTGACAAAATTCCAGGAAAGAATCAAAGAAGATAAATCTCTCAAAGACCAGATATGAAGTAGCTCATAAAGAGATGGTCCATCACCCCTGTTTTAATTGGTAACCATTAAGGCCAGTTGCTTTTTTACTACCAATAGTTTTCTTTATCTCTCTGTCTTTAGTGGAAAGCATCTTGATGCAAAATAACAGTGCCACAAGCGTCAAGTGGTTGTTATCTTCAGTTGCCCCCACATACCTGAAAAGCGGTATCAACAGTGGTGATATATTTCGTGTAATGTATAGTGCTTTTAGTTTTGACAGACAAGGAGGAAGACTGAGACCAGGAGAGGGAACTCAGGTAACTGTTATTTATTGCTTTTTGGTGTAATACTCCGTAGACGTTGTAGCATGAGTGATTCATCTGTTAGTGTGTGGTTTAAATTTTAAATCAATATTTAAAATAAAAATAAGGAAGGGGAGGCGTCAACTTATGTTGTGCTGAACTGTGCTTTATTCAGCTTTTCATTCTTTGATCTGTTTGACTCACTCTACTATCAGAGTTACGTTCCTAATCAGTTCTTCATTTCTCTGGCAAGATCTTGGCACTTTATGATTTTTCCAGCTCATTGTTTCTTTTTTTTCACATCACCTGGTATGGCTACGTGTATTATGATATGTTTCATTTGAATTTTCGTCTACTATTATAATATCTGGCCTTCTCGTATGAATTTTTTGAGATCCGCCTGTAATTTAAAATCGCATAATACTTTGAAGCGTTCATTTTCAACAACACTCTCAGGTCAATGTTGGTACTGCTTGCAACTTCTTCCTTTTGATTTTACAACCTTTTCTCTTTTCAATTCTTTAATATAATGATGATGATGATGATGATAATAATAATAATAATAATACTTTTGTTATTATTATTATCATTATTACTTTTATTTCTATTATTACTCTTGCTTTGACTTGGTTTCTTATCAGTTATTTCTACAAAAAAACAAAACTATTATGTACTATCGATGTTAACATTATAAGCTTAATGTTCTAATGTGTTGGAGTTGTTGTAGAACATAAATACTACATTTTCAACTCAAAAATTAAAAACTGAACAAGTAACTCTGTAATAAATTATGAATAAAATGTTATCTACTGTTCATTGCTTTTTTAAAGAATCAAGACAGTCGTTGTAGATCAGTTGCATTTGAAATTCAAATATTCCTGACGTGGGGTGTCGCACCTTATTAATACCATTTTTTCCTGGTAGAATATTCGGTATAGAATTATAATTGAAAAAAATATATAATGATTGATTACTTAAAGCAAAACGACATTTTCCTATTGATATGAACCTATTCTTGTTTCGATTTGTAGGTCAGCGTAGTTTTTAGACCAAGAGACGTTGGTTTGTACTCTCAGTACTGGGACATACGGGTATGTTTTTCTTTTGTACCATCATAGAATTCATTGTACTATGTTGACGTATTTTTTATGCATTTCCAAAAGGCCTTAGCCTAGAAGTATTTTGATAACTTATAAATAGATTGGAATATTTACGTTCGATGCAACTGATTGGCATTTTTATGTTTGTTGCAACTCATTGGCGTATTTCTGTTTGTTGCAATTCATTCCCCTGAGGATAGAACAGTGCCATCTACTTTTTCCATACCACTAGCCGTAGAATAGCATACCCGATTAGATTACAGTCTAGAAGCAGTTGTAGCTCGTATTTAGAGCTAATCTTCTGTTATGAAACATTTCATACCTTTACACTTACCTATTAATTACCCTACGTCTTGAAATTCCACGTTGGTGACGGGTAGGTTTTAGTCCGTCTCGCGGGCGAGAAGATTCTTATTAGTGTTGATCTGTAACTCCCCTAGAGATGATATTTCGATAACAACGTCTGTTGTAGTGTCACCTCATCACCAACCTCTTCATTTAAGAATCTAGTATGTGGTAGAGAGTGTCTAGTGTCGCTCCATTTAATACGAACCTTAGGGCTTAGTTAGTCGGCCAACTCTGAGTAATGTTTTCGGACACTTTTCTATTACATTTTTTACCAAAACAATAGCTACCCCCACCTCCGTACCTGGCGGACTCATATTGGTCATAGATTCCAAATAAATCTTTGACCCCAAGACTGACTCAACTTCTGAAAGTGTAGACTCAAGATGTGGCAGTACTGGCACTACTTAGACACCGAAACCTGTCATTAACAAAAAAATGCTTTCTCCGTACGTTTCCGTAATACCAGAAGCCTTAGTTCTCAGCATCGAGTCTCAATGATGATGGTGTTAGAGATTTGAATCTTGATATTGAGGGATGTTTTTCTTTGTTTCGACCAGTCTCTTCTTCATAGCCTTGTTATTAATGCATAGCTAAACCCTCCAGCATTGTTGTACAAAAACGTGAAGCTAAATATAGCTTTTTAGGCCTTCAGGTTGTATCTTCTGCGGGCCACTTGTTACCTTGAGGCCACTTGTTACCTTGAGGCCACTTGTTCCATTGATAAGGCTCTTGGCAAGCCTTACAAGTTATCACATCGTTGTTTTTGGTGACCTATCACATGAACCTGGTTGACTCATTTCAGTTAGGCTGACAGAGCCGGAAAAATTATTTACAATTTCGTTCCAGCCTATTATCTCGTACCTGACTGAGACTCAAGAGAGCCTCCTCTCTTAAAACTGGCTTACTTCTACCCGTGATCAATTTCCTTTTGGATCTTCTGATCATGTGATTCTTACTGTAGAAACTAAGGCAACTGTTTCAAATTCTGTTGACAAACTACTTCATGGTAAGACTTTTAAATTTGGTCAGGTTGACTTAGATAGATTTCGACAATGCCTTGATGATATTCCATAAGATCCAGTCATAGCTACTACAGCTGAGGTTGATATTAAAGCATTTCTACCAAGTCGTAGTTAGAAAGTCAAACCTCTTTGTTCTTCTGCATTTCTTATCGTAATTATTTCTATGTTTCGTTTCAACGTGATGAAATTGATGAATCTCGGATTTCTTTCAGATAGAGTAGCAATGCATGTAAAAAGGGATTTCTTTCCAAAGACTCACAAGTTGAGATTTCTGGGAGATCTAAAATAGTATTTTGCATTCTGACAAGTCGGCAGTGTTTCCATTTCTTGCTAGTGTTCATTTTTTGACCCCTTGTGGGAAAAGGGTGAGGTCTGTGCTATGTTGTTTTCCACCAATTTTTCTTTTTTGTATGATGCAAGTGTTTCCTTGCGGATCAGAGTCATCATAAATCCAGAGTTGGTTGCAAAGTAAGCCTAGTTAGGGGCTCCTGAAAACGTTACTTCTTTGTATCGCGCTGGAAAGTGCTGCACATCTGAAGCCATTTTTTATCTCAATAAATCTGCAACCCGTCTTCCATAGAGTACTGTTATTACATCGAGACATGTGGACTTACTCACCTCATCGTGATGTTTTTGATTGGTTTATTTGAATCCGGCAACATATACAGACGATCATTTTCATACAGTAATTTGCAGCCTCTCGAACAAGGTTCGATACATATGACGACTATCGCATGGAAGGGATCAGAATTGCTTAACAAGACTCTTTTTCAGTTCATTCAAACTAATAAAATGCATTGAACTACCCTCTAACGTTTTTTTACTTCACATATAAGGTAATGAAAACAGTTCCTTTGTTGCCCAAATACTCAGTCCATTTTTTAAATATGTCCCAAATATTTTAGGTATCAATTGATGATGGTGACTTGATTTCTAAGGTCCGCATACAACTGGATGGCGAGGTATTTTCTTTATTTGTTTAAATTATTGCTCTGAGTACAGACATTTTGTTGGTTGTACAGGTACGGACTGCAGTAAACAGGTGCAACCATAACACAGACATAAAACGGTTACTACTAATTTCAGATATATATATATATATATGTTTTAGTTTTCCCATCCATCTATCTTTGTATCCATATATATATATATATATATATATATATATATATATATATATATAAGATATNTTCCTTTGTTGCCCAAATACTCAGTCCATTTTTTAAATATGTCCCAAATATTTTAGGTATCAATTGATGATGGTGACTTGATTTCTAAGGTCCGCATACAACTGGATGGCGAGGTATTTTCTTTATTTGTTTAAATTATTGCTCTGAGTACAGACATTTTGTTGGTTGTACAGGTACGGACTGCAGTAAACAGGTGCAACCATAACACAGACATAAAACGGTTACTACTAATTTCAGATATATATATATATATGTTTTAGTTTTCCCATCCATCTATCTTTGTATCCATATATATATATAAGATATAATAAGTTGGAAAGAATCAAAAAACTACACTATCCATTTCGACAAGCCTGTTTCGTGATTTTACTCACTCGTCAGGAAATGTACTGTTCCAACTTATTATGTAAGGTTCCAACTTATTATATCTTTTATTACGCTCTGCATTTATGTATCGAGCACTCTAATACGGTTAACCGAATCGAATGTACCACTATATATATATGTATATATATATATATATATTTACTTTAATGGATCTTATAAGTTGTAGCTGTAAAATCTGTCCAATGACCGTTACACGGCGTAGAACTGAAACTATAGCCCTGCCATTACATCTTCTTGCTTTGTATTATTGTCTGCAAATTCAGGTAGCCTCAATATTCACCACACTGCCAGGTAAGGGAGTAACAGACAGACAGACGGACGGACGGACGGACAGAGGAAGAGTAAAGATGTGTTTCGTGTTCGTTATTGTTCCTCGTTATGTGTGTTCTATTGTACCATCATCTTGTGATTGTTATGTATTATCTTACTATTTCGGTGGGAATTCTGTGAAGAAATTAAACCTTGATATACATTCTTTGTCTTATGATATTACGTATTGTAATCATTTTTAGCCCATTGGATATGAAAAAGGTCTTTCTGCACTCCTAAAAAGTTTGGATTAGACCTTAGCTATTTGTCTGTAAAATTATTTCGTCTCACCCAGCTTTTATTTGTTCTTTACCACTTAAGACAATTTACTTACCATTTGTTCATTTGAAGAACATCTTGGAAGAACCAGTGGTTTTCTGTAGATATTTCAATTAATATTTATCATGCTTCCTTGGATGTTAGAAAATCACAACTATTGCTGTAGTAAATCTAATTCAAAATATATTTACTTGTGACAAGTGTGTGTGTGTGTGTGTGTGTGTGTGTGTGTGTAAGCTGCTGGAGGCAAAAAATTCTCCAAATCGACGACGAACCAGTTTCGAAATCACATGAACGACGAGATCGATTTCTTCCATGGTACGAAAGAGCAGCTTGAAATGAAGGCTATTCGTTACCAACCAGTCAGGAAAACCTGGCTAATCAGCATCCAGGCATCACCACGTGGAGGTTGCCTTCTTGGACACCCTGTGACAAGTATAGAGCATTGATTATTAAATATCTAAATTGAACCTTAGACTGTTTTTAATATTGGCATTATTCTTGCGGATTAGCTGATTGATTAATGTTTTGTGTTCTGATGGTGTTAATAATGGGTGCGATATACATAATGTATAATAAGACAGGCAGACAGACAGAGAGACAGACAGACAAACGTTTACCCTCATCTTGATAAGGCTTGTAATACAAGTTAACTGATGGGATACTTATTTAGATTTTAAAGGTCTTTGGCAGTTTTCGGAATCCCCATTTTATAGGATTATATCCAAACCACTGTTCAGATGCGAAGTTATTTGCTTAGTACTGATGGGAATTCTTGCTTATGTTAGGATAACAATCACAGTTTGACTAGGTTACTAAGAGTAATGCTATATTACAATTTGTGTATGATTTAAAGCAGCATTTAATCGGTACCCCGTTTGCTTGGCCTTTCTCAAAAATCAGTCAGAAGATAGCTCAAGTTTTCTTATTTGCAACATAGAACGCAGGTTTTGTAACCACACTAAGGTCTCCTGCTGAGTAACGGAGTTCTTGTGCCAAAATTACAGAAATATATAGGCATGCTCTCGTTTGTGGCATTAAATACAGTATTAAATACCTAATACAACTTTATTTACAATTACGTTTTTAATACTAAAGACCCACAACATGCACTAACTCATCGCAATTAATACCACACTGTGATATTGAATTCAGAAAGTAGCGTGATAGGAGAACCGGCTGGCATTAATTAACTCTGACTTCCGTTCTAATATGCCACTGAGTGGCGAGAGTGCTATGCATTTGGCCCTTTGCTTATTCCTCTAGATAAGCGCAACAGTTTGTTCATGCTTTAGGGATAGCTGTTGGTTTTATAGGGTTGATGGGTCAGGAATGAAATAAATACGACAATTAGCTAAATAAAATCTTGAAACGGACTTCCAGAATTTTCAGTAATCAATGAGTTTCATTTTTATAAAAAATTATGTATTTATTGTCTCTATTTTAACCAGTTAGTTGTACCTAAAAACTCAATATGGATTATACACTTGCTATTGCTTTACTCACAGATTAAACACCTTATTAACACTAACATATTACTGAACAAACCCATATCAGGATTTTCAAAACCTACATTGAAAGAGTCTTCTTCTTCTTTCGGCGTTTCCTTTTCAGATCCCTTTTCAGGGGTCGCAACAGCGAATTGACTTCCACTTATGTCGGTCACATGTGTGTTTTTCGGTCAACCCAAGCTCCCTCATTTCATCTCCCACACAGTCTTTCCATCTCCTCCTTGGCCTTCCCTACATTGAAAGAGTATTTCTTAATAATTGTGAGCTGTTGACGATGACCAAAAACCTTAAAATAATAATTAATTCATACCAACGCAGGCTATTGCGTGAAGTCATACCCATTAAATGGCCTAGAATCATTATTAACAATGATCTCTATCAACGAACAAAAACAAAACCCTGGAGTTTAACCATCAACGTAAGATGACTGAATTGCTTAGGTCACCTGATGCGATTACCACCTGAAACACCCGCAAGAAAATCATTGAGTTATTTGTAAAACCTACACGGAGACTAATTGGAAGACCGAAAACAAATCAGCTGGGGACAACCTTAAATGACCTGAAAATATACACTAACACATATGTGTTGACCGTAGAATCAGGAAAAGGTGTTCATCTCCATTTTTATCTTAAAAGATTGTTTTCTATTTGCGTTTTCCCCCTAGTCTCATATTCAATAGTGAGGACAGCATTAAGAACGTCCAGAACAGAGAATATTAGCCACCTAAAATTTCTGGAGCTTCAGAGCTTGATAGAATTTAAGGTTGGGAACCAACGTAAAATATGAATGGATGAAACTCGATAAAAATTGTGCAAGAATTATCGTTTTTCTGAAATCACCCTGGGGCCACAGCAGATGTATTTTCTTAGTTTTCAGAGCAGAACAGAGGCTGCCACTGCGATAACCTCAAAGTTAGTTAGTTCAAAAACAATGCTCTGGAAAGCCCAATTTTTAGATTTCAGTGATGAAACTGTTTTAGCCATTTATTGACCAATAGAATGAATGGTTGCACAGTAGAATAGTATTTGCTTGGCTCTGATTTAGCTGCAAACTAAAAATAAGGAGGTAAATATCAGGTGAAGTTCATTTTGCATCGGGTTTTAACTTGAAGAAGATCAGCTGAGAATGTTGTCAAATCACTTAAGATTGGATAAGTAAGGAGCTGTGGCTTAATGGTTTAGTGCAGTTGTACTGTAATCAAGAAGCTACGAGTTCGGTTATCCGAACGGGCAAAAAAAGCTTTGGTTGGTGTCAGGAAGGGCATCATCCTGCATAGAAATTTCTCATTGCCTCAACCAAGCCCCTTTGAAGGGCATCGTCTGAGCCCCGGTTACTTAAGAACATGACCTTAAAACAAAAACAAAAAACTTAAGATTGGATATTACTTTATAAGAAGAGCAAGATCCTAGAATATTTTTGCCTGACGAAAATAATAAAGTGTGAAAAATATGTTAATGGTAGTTATCAAATAGAAAAGAATAATAAAAAAAACCCGAAGAATGATTGCACCAGAAACAAAGACAGTTTTTTTCCACAAAGATAAAAATATCCGTGTAAGTGAAAAGTTCTAGATGGTTTTAGGAGTGTAATTTTCAAATGGAAACTCTGCCACTTTGTTCACTTTTACTGTATTAGATTTTGATAAACATGCAAAAAGTATTTTGATGCTTGGAAAATGAGTGTAGAATATAGCATATAAGAGTCTTCGCAAACTAACTGGATTATCTTACAATAGTAAAATTTGACCCCTACTAAAGTTAGTATCAATTCTTTTATCGTAGTGTGCACAAAGCGAAGAGAACGCTGCCCAGTTATCAACCTCGCAAAGACAAGTTGGTAGGGCCCAACCCATCGTTAAGGAACAAACTAATAATTCTGACTTTGGTCAAACTCATCAGGAATATCAGCAGAAGAAAAGTCAATCAAAAGAAGTAAATGGACTTAGGTAATGATCTTATGTTTAATATAGTCATCCTTGTTGGTACTGTACAACGTATGCCAATAAGTTATTATTGGTCATGTCTTGAACGTGTTGTTAACTTTAGAGTAATTTCAAGGAGATATTTCGAACCATAAGATAACAGAAGGAATGGAATGTTTGGTTAGAAACATGATTTAGGGAGGTGTTTTTTTAGAGGAGCCGTGGCTTTATGGTTAGTGGTGGTTAGTGCAACTGCATGGTAACCAAGAGTTACGGGTTCGATTCCCCGAGCTGTCAAGGAGAATTTGGAACTTTGCAAAGAAAAAAAGCCATTGGTCAGGAAGGGCATCCGGCCAAGAAATTCCTCACTGCCAAATCAAAATTTTTGTAATTTCTGACACTTTAAAAATTAGATTTAAATTTTTAAGAATTTTTATTTGAAAATGTTCTTTTCTTCCTAGATTTCTGAGACGCCAGTCTGGTTCACAATTGTTGCCGTCCTATATAGGGTTGCCTGGCCCACCGCGCAGTTTCTCATCTAGGGTCTCCGCCGAAGAAAATGCTCCATTGTGAGAGCAGCTGTGTTGTATGGGCACTTCTCTGACTGGCCTACCTTCATCTTATTGTAGGGGTGAGCTTTTAGCCTGGACTTACCTGCCCTGAGCCTCAGGTTGATAACTTTAAGGAAATCGTTAAGTAAACACTTATATTGAAATGGTTTACAAAGAAAGTTGATCGGAGCCATCAATAAAACACAATTGCAGTTTGTTTTGCATTTCCATCGGCATACAGCATTAAAACCTACTGCATTGTACGGAAGGATCTAGGGCAAATGGTCCAGAGGACGGTTAGGAGTTATGTATCGCAATACTGGATCACACAGCGAATACTGACCCGCACTGATTAGTCAGAATGTGAAGAAATTACTTGGTTTGGAGCAAGATGGTCACCAATGTGTGTAACAGATCTGGCGCTTGATGATATGATGATGATTATTATCTATCTATCAGTATATATATATATATATATATATATATATATATATATAATATAGTATTAGAGTCATAGACTCTTCAGTTATGATGTTCCAAATAACTGAGACCATATATATTTTACAGGACACATTGATATATGTAATATTAACGATTTTTATTGGACACAATGTTGAATATCTTTTTATCTTTATTTGTATCTTTATTTTTATGAATATTAAGTAGTATGGCCACAGCCCAACTCAATAGGAACAAGTAGAACTTGTGGAATATTTAGAATGTCACCTTCGAGTCACAGAGAATGGGGAAGGAAGTAGCTGGCTTTTATCATTACTTCGACTCATATCAAAGCGAGGGCACTCAAACGCCAGACGGACATTTTGTCAGTTTATCATACCACTAAATAGTAGCAGCAAGCTTCGCTGAACTTTCTTTCAATTTGTTTGCGATGTCTGCTCAAGCGCATACATAAATGTTCTGCTGCGTTAGATAGCAATATCTTCAAGGCATGATAAAATATCATTTCAGGTGTCTACATTTACCACTATTTATATTTATATTTATATTTATATTTATATTTATATTTATATTTATATTATATTTATATTTTTTTAAAAAGTCAAGATATTGCATGTAAGGATCAGAATTTACGTGGACCTCTTCTTTTGTTGTAATTTGTGATAATGTGACCAGTATTACCTAATTTTCAATATGTAACATCATACTCTTTGCATTTTTGTATTTTTCCCTATTTCATTCGCCAGGCAAGGCCATTCGCGTGGCATCTTCGTAAAAGAAGATCACGTACAATTTCCAGCTACGAGTATAGGGCAGGAAATTAAATCAGAATTTCGATTATGCAATGACGCAGATGAAGTTATAAGGGTAAGGAGGATTTTCATTGGTTGGGGTTTTTTTGTGGTTGGGGGGGTTGGGGGGGCATGTTTTAAAGACATTTCAGATTTCGACTTTAGTATTTGATACAACAAGATCCATATTTGCTTTGTTAACAGGTTTAGTCTCAGTATTTGTACAATAGAGATAAGAGATAAGTTGACCATTCAGCTAGAAGTATTCACGTTTTGTGTTAGAGGAAAGCAGCCAAAATGCAAGGAGTTCATAGAAATATTTCTTACATCGAGGTTGAAGAGTTATCACACACTTTAGACACATCAAGGTGCAAACATGTCTCTGAACTCAATAAAGAACATCAAGGTAGGATGAAAGAGTACCAGTCTAGATACGGCAACTAAAAATACGGTGACGAAACTGAGCTTTTAAAACACATCTGGAAGGTGAAAGTCAATAACAACGAATGTTCTATGCGATGGAGTATTGAAAAGAAGGCAATTGAATACAAATGCGGATCATAGAACAATTACATGCCTATTCAAGGAAATGGCCATTGTAAGAGGGTAGTCTTGGGCCTGTTAAACAAACGCAAAAATCCCTATTTTTAAAAGCTGAGGTAGAAACAAGTTTATAACTGTCAATAAAAGTGACCATTATAGCCCCTCTGGTGAAATGCCTTTCCCTTGATAATTTCTTTTTATGCAAGAGTACTCTCTCTTGGCGTTTTGAAAATTGTGCAAACACGAAACTTAAAGTTACTGCTGTGTTTTTTATTTCGTGATTAATTGTATTAAAAGTCTACTTGAATATATAGAGAACTCTTAGTAAATATGATGCACCAGCTAACAGGTATTTCCAACCATACATTCACACACACAAATATATATATATATATATATATATATATATATATATAAGATAAACTAATTAGTTGCAATCACAGTTCTTATTTTTCGTTTTTTATCTTATCTTATATTGCTCTGCTATATGCATTGAGCACTTNCACACACAAATATATATATATATATATATATATATATATATATATAAGATAAACTAATTAGTTGCAATCACAGTTCTTATTTTTCGTGTTTTATCTTATCTTATATTGCTCTGCTATATGCATTGAGCACTTTTTGATACAAATACACAATATTACACACACATATATATATATATATATATATATATATATATATATATATATATAGTTATATATAAGTTTAGGTTAGAACGAGTATGTTGGAATACAAGTAAATTTCTAGTTGACTTTTGATTGATAAGTTTGTCAAGCTAAAAATTATAGGGATGAGGTACTTAAGAAAGACCACCTTGCTTTCTGCCAACAAGAGTTGGATTTTAAAGATTATATCTGCTATTATTGGACTGAAAATAAAAGACATGTGCGCTATTACGTTTATAGGCTGAGATCAGTTAATTTTTGTACGTTACAAATTCTATCCTAAAAGATCCCAGTTTATGTTCTTGGTAAAATCGGTGTATATCTGATTAGCTGGTTATTATAATTTATGTTAAATTTTTATTTGCCTAACAAATACCTATAGTACTTGAGAAGCGGTATTATTTTAAGAAGATGAAGGCATTGTAAACTATACGGATTGTGTGTTTATCTAATTTATCAGTAGAAAGGAATATGGAGGAGCTAAGGGAATTCTCGCCACGGACAAAAAAATGCCTCAAATACACCACACCTACGTTAACAATAATCCGCTTGCACAAATTTATGTGAGGGGCACAAACAACTATTAAAAGTTCGCTAAAAACTCTTTGAATTGGAATACGAAACCCTACCCAATCCATTTAAATTCAACTCATTTTAATCCCATGCAACTCAATGAATTTCGATTAAATTCAGTTCAATCATAGTACTCATTACTACAAGCCAAACCAGCGAACAAGCTAAAGACAAAAATGGAGGAGAATATATTTTTTATACTTTTTTTTCTTTTATGTAAATATTTGTGTGATGAAAATATAATTAAGTAATAATAGTATTGTTATGAAATTCAAAAGTAAATCTACGAGATAATAAAAATTAATTACAAATGTAGATTTGATGTTGGAATTGTGAAAACCTCACATTTGAAATATCTGTTTGAGCGGGGTGGTACTACTCAATATCACTTTCTATAAATAAATGTTTTGAAAAGTAAAATTATCATTGAAAGACAACAATGCGAAGAAAAAAGCTTTTCATTTGCTTCCCAAACCCAGATGAATGATGAAGATGCTTGAATGCAATAGCAAGGGGCAACAGGAAAGATACGAAATAAAAAAGATACAACGTACTATACAACGGAACACACACACACACACACACACACACACACACACACACACACACACACACACACACACTGACATATATATATATATATAGTGATAGATTTATATCTTCTTTCAAAATAGTGTTTTTTGTATACAAACTTATACAGAAATTAAATATTGTA
>RDPX01000226.1:163443-212509 GCA_003991215.1 Morbakka virulenta
TACATAAGCAGGTTACAAGGAGGATTGGGTATCAAGAAACCATCGAACGTATACAGAGCAACACGCATTGCTCATTTGATGAAAATGCTGAATCATGATGATAGTAACATTCAACATGTCGCTAGAGAATCTTTAAAACTTGACATGAGATCTAGGGGAGTTAAAATGACAAATGAAGAAAATAATTTTTTAGGATATGAGCTGGACAACAACAACAGGCTAATGAAAAGAAAAACTTATGGGGGTAATTCAGACTGGCCAGATTTGCTTCACCATGTAAATAAAATGAAAGGAAAGGTAGTATACAAAGGGGATAGTGCTATTATTTTAGTTGGTGGGAGAGAGATAAATCAGAGAAACCTTAAACAAGAAATTGAAAAAGAATTTGAAAGGATTGATCTATTAGAATGTTTAGAACTAAGAATGCAAGGTAATTTCATCAAAATGGAGAACATAGAAAAGAAAATATCACACCAAATTTACTATGGATGGAAGCTATCTGATAGGCTTGTTGTATTTATAGTACGTGCAAGAATGAATCAACTTCCATGTAATCAAATAATCAATATGTGGAATAAAGAACATCAAAAGAGATGCACATTATGCAACCATAGCATTGAGTCAGTTGCTCATTTACTGAGTTCGTGCAGAAAATTCAAAGATTTATACTCTCGGCGACACGACCGAATTGTCAACACAGTAAGTGAAAAAATACGAAAATCAAATCCAACATCACATGTATTCGTAAATAAAATGGCAAATACTGTTTTTCCAGCATTCCGAAATGACATTGAACAAATAAGCGGCAGAAAGCCAGACATAGTCGAATTGAAAGAGAATGGACAAGAATGTGAAATCATTGAAATAACAGTTTGTTTTGATATGTACATGGAGCAATCGTACATAGGAAAAACAGAGAAGTATAAAGAGTTAATTAGAATACTTGAGCAGAACGGGATAAAGGCAAACATAAATGTGCTATGTTTTGGATCACTTGGTTCAGTACACAATAAAGTTAGAATATGTTTTAAAAGATTAGGTCTGTCAAACGATGAAGCAAAAACAACAATGAAATGGTGCGGAGTGTCGAACATGATAAATGCAAATATCATATGGCGAGAAAGATGCAAGCTACTACACGAAGAAAGGAACAGTGAACAGTGAAGATTCACCAGATAAACATTTGACGCAGAGACATTAATTTTGTTGTTCTCGCTAGTCAAACAATCTAGTAGAAATATTAATTTATTATTATTATTATTATTATTATTATTATTATTATTATTATTATTATTGTTGTTGTTGTTATTATTACTTATGGTTTTTCAAAATTCTTTTATCGCAGGTTCGATTCTCAGGTGTTCGTGCACCGTTTCATCTGAAACATGTCAAAGTTGCAATCAAGTAAGTTCATCCATAATGCCATCAGTTGTGTTGCTTTGTGATGGTAATTGTGACTCCGCCATTTATTCATTCAGCATTGTTTGTGTTTCTTGTTCACTTGGTACGTGGTCTATTTGACTGCATACTTTCCTTAACCAACAGGAAGTTGTGATTCTGTCTTTTTTGGAACTGTTTATTGTGTGGTTGGTTTTTTTTATAAATATGTATCACATCTTAAGCTTTAGGATGTTATATGTTACGTTATATTATAACAGATTTTATTATTATGTAGACTTGTTCTGTCAAACGTACGTACCCTTCTCTGAAATTTATCTCAGCACGAAAACATGCCTCTTACGGAGATAAACTGGAAACAGATTATTGTAAGAACTAGAGTATGTTTTGTACATTGACACTAATGCAAAATGTAGAAATTGACTATGCGATGGCTCTATCTGATTTTTGCATCTACATTCGCACGTTATGGTATGTGACATGCTGCTTATCACAGTTATGTGTGTGTTTGTGTGCTACTCTGTGTCTGTGTGACAGTGACAGACAGGGACCAAAACGGAGAAAGAACCTGTTTCTCCTAACTTGTAATTTTCCTTAATAGTAGATGGTACATATTACAAATCTTATCATCTCCTACCTCAATTGGCACCAGTGTTTACTTTTAAATAATGTAAAGGGAATTATTATTCTATAAGAACAGATTAGACAAGAATTTTGGTAAGGTAAGTTATAAACTAGACTACTGTCATTTTATTAGTACTCACGGTCTGAATTTCTACCACTATGCTGTACCCTTTTATCACTATCTAGGAGTTCACATTTTTCTGCTGCTCAAGATAGCTTTGCGCAGACCTTTTTAATTAATAGGATAAAATTAAATACAAAATACCAATATTTGTATGTAGAACTTTTATGAAGAACTTACTCTGCAATAACATTTGGATCAGGTTTTTTTATAAGATGATATATATGTATCATCTTGCTTGCCTCAAAACCGAAGCAGATTAAAACCACGTAATCTGTTGCTATTTGATCGTGACCCTTAGCTGCCATACAAAGATTTGCGCCATTCTATTTGTTTACTCCTATTTATAACCTTTTCCTGCTTATTTGGTAGAAATTATTTATTGGGAAATTGAGTAATTTTAATTGGAAAAACTGGTATTATGTGATTAAAGGACGCTTCTAACCATATGATTATTTTAAGTGAAAAATTTATGAATGTAAAATGGTATTTAAGCATACAACATAAATCTTGACCATGGACAAGATTCTTCTCTTCCAATATTGTACCCTTAATGATATAGTAGTCTTTATATGTTTACAAAAAAACTTGCTGTGGCTTTACTTCTTCAATTCGTAACTTTTATATAGTGCAGTTTTTGTGTGTATATTTCCAATATAGTATTTATTACATTGAATAGTACAATAATCTTTCATTTAGATAAATAGAAAGACATATCTAGTGTTATCTGAAGTTACTGAGATTAAACGTTAAAACGAAGTTTTATTGACTGGCAGAGTTACTGAAACTATACTTTTCACAATTCGTAAACTACCCAATGCTACATAACTATGCTAAGAATGAAGGTTGTTTACAGAAGCTTTGTTTACTAAGCGAGCTGTTGTTACTGTACTTTCTTAGTTCGTACACTACTTAGAGTTCTCTAAAAATACTAAAAGTGTTAATACGAAAACAAATAAAAGTTCAATATCAGATAAAAGCTACAACGTTATTTTGTTGCAAAGATGCGACGATAAGAATCAAATTGAGATGGATAAGCTTGTCCTTTTGAATGTTAAGGGCAGTTATTCTTGCATTCTTGCTCATCGTCATCATCACCATTAGTCGTACTTTGCGTTGCTGCGTCTGTACCACAGCCAGAAGCTTTTCTCTCTTTTTTGAGATGTCTCAATGTCTAAATTGAAACTGAATTCGTTCTTTCACAAATGTTGTCTTCTAACGATACTTACAACCTGTCACATGACCTTTTCCCATTTAATCACCCATGCGATGATCTTTTTCTCTAGTAATTGGTGCTGCCATGTCAGATAATCAAAATAACGCAGCGTTTGCCCTTGGATGCATACGAGAAACAATGCCCTTTTTCCACTTTTTAAGGAATCAATTTGTTAGTACTTTTTCTGAAAGGGAAAGTTGTAGAACTGACGTACCTTTACCCTTAAATACATATTTAGAGTTTAAATCTAGTTTGTTTAATAAACGATAGATTCAATGCAATATTTTTATTGATTTCTTTAACATATTTCAAAGTCGGTTTAATTAGAGAATTCGACATTTCTTTTTTCTTTTGTGTGTTTGTGTGTATATGCTCTCCCTCTCTCTCTCTCCCATCTCTCTCTCTCTCTCTCTCTCTCTCTCTCTCTCTCTCTCTCTCTCTCTCTCTCTCTCTCTCTCCTATCTCTTGCTTTCTGTCTGTCAGTCTGTCTATCTCTCATATTATAGATTATAAGGAGTTTTCTTGAAGGAAGAAATTATATCAAGAGTGTGCTCTAAAATATTTTCTCATTCTGTTTACAGCAGGTTTTCTCTGTCTAAAAACAGCAATGTATTTTCTGTATACCGGTGTAAGGAACAGGTTCAAGACTGCTTTTATTTATGTTTACATNCTCTCTCTCTCTCTCTCTCTCTCTCTCTCTCTCTCTCCCCCAGTCTCTCTCTCTCTCTCTCTCACCGAATTTCTCTACCTCATTTTTTTCCGGTAAATTTTTTGATACTATGAAAAGGTTTGCGTTCCATATGTAATTGATGAACGATTTTTACTAATTTTTTCCCCTCTTCTTTTATGTAGACCAAAATGTTTTGTACGCGTTCCTGTATTTTTTGCGCCTACTGAAAACGCAAATACATCAGAGTCACTTCTTGTGATCACGTCGGAATCCGGAGAAATGTTATGTGTTAAATTATCTGGAAAAATTGAAAAGAAAAAAGCATAGCAGAAATGGATGCGATATAATTGTAACAATGTGACTGCTCAAACTAATATTATAATTTCCAGCTTGATACAGGAGCTAGGAATTAATTAGAAAGTTAATATAATTAACATTAACAAGAAATAAGCTTGATGTATTTTTGTAATATTGTTGGATGGGTCCTACTTTTTATCAAGGCACGTCAATCAGTGCAAGTGAAAAGATCAAAGAACGCAGGGATCTGGGAGTATCAGTAGCCCAGTGTAACTGCAGTCTCTTCCCACAAACCTCCTACACTCCCCATATTTTTATGTTGATTGGAGAAATAGAAAAATTGAAGGTAAATGCAGTAATACTATCCTTATCAAAGTGTACGCAAACTCTCCAATGTCGCATGGAGAGACGCCAGGAAGCGTTGAAAGAACGAGGAACATCGTGGAGCGTTCTGATGTCATTGCCCCGGAGGTATTAAAACAAGTTTTAGAATCTAATTATTTCATGTAGCATAAATATTGCGAAACATGCCATTTAATCGGTATTTTGTTATTTCCAAGCCACAAAGTAATGGCATTACAAAGCGTGTACCAACTGTTTTATGATCACGCGCGTGATATATGGAGTTGAGATGCGCTTGCACTTTAAAAGCAATCTGGGTACTTTTGTTTTGAAATTTTGAGGAATAATGATAGAGCAAATAGTCAAGAGAATTGGTAGTAGGTAATGGCTTGCACTGATATTTTTCGTACTGTTCCACATTTGTGTGTTCATACTGTATGCATGGCCAATCAAAAGTAAGTAATTTTCACACAACATGAATTACAGCTTTCCGAGTTAATATAGTTTACATCTTTAAGTAAGGCATTTTTAAGTTTACAAAAGGGTGCAGCGAAATGTAAACAGCATCTGTTGTTCGATGTGAGTATCAATAGCATCCAAGGAGCATCTTTAAGTTGGTCGTACGGACAAATTGTACATTCCACATGACTTATCTATTAAAACAGTAGAATTGATTTTGCTAAATATATACTACAATTTGTTACATTAATCGTGGAGGCCAGTTGCGTGCACCAATTGCACACCTCACATGAGCCAGTCATTGAGTTGGGGAATTTTTCTTATTTGAACATGGCATTTGCTATCATAAATCGTTCACCTCTTATTATACAAATAGTGCAATGCATTTGATTACCAAGTTGGTACTCCGCAGTTGATTAAACTAATTTTGTAAAACGATTAAAAGACCAAATGTTGTTTTGCATTCGATTGAATTGATCGTTTAATTCCTGTTTTCGCTGTTACCGTGCAATGAAAGTCAACTGTGATAAGCTTACATTGTGTGTGGTTGACTTTAATGTTTGCTGCAATTTGTTACTTGATCTTATGCTGAAAAACATGAATTTTGTCAACATGTCAATTGAATTCAGTAGTTATATAGGTCTCATTGTTTATTTCTGGCTCTGTACTTACTAAACAATCACTAGGGACTTGGTTCAGGCTATAAAAATCGATTATTGTGGGGCTGACATTTTGTATTCAGAAGTTATGGAGAGGCGTCGGGAACTGTTTAGTCTGCGATGACAGAAATCTTTTGACTGTTATTCACATTTGTGGTGTATATGATCTGTTGATCTGTATTTGTTTATATTATGCTGTTGTGAAGAATAAAGATATATACTGTCAATATTCATTAATTTAAAGTCCTGGAAATTATATATTATTCGTATGATCAAATGTTCGAATTATTGAATTATTTTAAAGGGATGTCATATAACTGGTAACATCAAATTTTTCTCATGGCTAAGTAATATAATTCAAAAGGTTTGAACTGGAGACCTTTCTTGGAGCCGAAAAAAAGGACAAAAATTTGGTTGAAAGCCAGAACTATTTAATACCAAGACTTGATACTAACTGGTTTGATTTCAAAAGCACTGGCAAAGCCTGTCACTTTGCGAAAATCACATTTTCCCTGTCAGAACTGGAGCTAGTAACAATGGTACCTAAGAGGCCGCAGACAAGATTTACCAAACTTTTATTTATATTTTGAAGAAAACTTTTCCAAAGAACTTACCTGCAATGTAAAATACATTGACATACCATGTTGCACAAATGCCTTAACAAAACCTCAAATTTTTCCTAAGATTTTTTTTTTAAATTTGAAGGTTCAAACTGAAGACCCTTCTTGAGGACGAAAAAAAGAAACTTTTTTTGTAAGGCAAAACTGCAGTTTAGATTTGAACAATTTAATACAAAAGAGTTTATTATATCGAATTTGAATTAAGGGATATTGACATCCATATCACTAGTCAATGCCTCCTTGTGTTTTGTTATGCATTGTATATAATTTAACATAGTAGTTAGATTAACATATGGAAATATTTTTCTACCGTTGTACAGTTTTGTAAATAAAAGTATTAAGGCTATTTATTGTGTAGTTGTTGTAATAGATTTTTGTCTGTATATTCAGATCAACGTTCTATATTAAGGAATTAAAATTTTGTCTTTCTTGTCACCATTTTATGCTTTTTATTTCCTAAAAAATCCACCGTTGAGTACTGAATGAGTAAAGATAAAAGAACTTTTGAAAGTATGGGTACCAAGGGCTTATTCACTGAGGTCGTCCCTAAATATCAAAAAATTTCAGTCCCCCTTTCCCCACTTTTTTCCGACTTTACCTTACTACTGCAAGAAATTCTTACTGTCAGAGGTACGATTAGGTTCTTCAGTAAGTCTTTAAGAAGCCGTAATATTTGAAAGCACTTTGTGCCGTAAATAATCGAATAAGCGCCAATTCGGTTATTTCAAATAAAGCCCAGAGAGACGCTTTTTCAGAGACACACATTCAAAACACAATTTATACCTTGACATGAAAGGAACTTGTTACTTTTTGCTTCTGCAAAACAAAGCCTTAAAATAGGCATCGTAGTGGGGTATCCTTAAATAGTAGTATCTCGTTTAGACTCAAAGCCCTTTTATCTCTCTCGGCAATAAAATCTGAATATGCCCCTGATTGCATGAAATGGGAGCGCGTTTTCAAGAAGATCGCCTGTTTGCTGATTTTTTTAATGAAGTTGAAATTCATATCTAACATATTTTCTGTCCAAAATATAACAATGAATTTAGATATCGATCTTGTCTGAAATATTACGCACATGCGCCAGTTGACTCATAAGCAAACAAATTGATTTTTTCCCTAGTTACAAGTGGTGCTGCGTTGCTAGGTTGTGTATTATCACAACCTAAAAACTGCTTAACAGGTGGTTCCCAAATAATGCCCAAAACTAAACTCCAATTCCGTCACTTTTCCTGATGATGAGGGACCAGGAAGGTACCTTGTCCTTAGAATTTGCTTAACATTTGACCTCAGATGTTAATAGAGAGAGATCATCGCACAGCGAAATCTGGAGACGGTGTTTTGATGTTTTGCAATGCATTTCAATTCGTAAGTCATGAGCTTTTGCGATCAATCCCCTTTGTCGGTTGATAGAGCCTCCAAGCAAATGACAACAAATGATTGTCGATTGCAATGTTTTTCCACACTTCACAAGAAACTTCGCACGCCTTTTAAAAATTTATCACCTCGAGATTAAAGCCGACTGTTTTGCCTGAATCAGCCAAATGAGACCGGAAGTAGCCATGGCATTGTAACGCCTGCTACTGCAAGATCTAGTGGCATCATTCTTGTATCAATAATGTGATTTGACCTTGCACCAGTGCTCACCATACAAGGACAAAAACAAGAGCTGTGGTTTTGAAAAATGTTTATTGATGTGTCGACTCCTCCATCTGCCCACTTTTCTCTCAAAGTCATCAAAATTATTTACAGATTGTATCAAGGGAGGCGTGGAGATGTAATTAAGATATTGTATTGTACATATGCATGGCTCTAGGAGTTCGCCTCGAGATCCAAAGTGTAGCTTGCGAACGCGACCACATTCTGAAGGCTGGAATCCAGCCAGCACATCTTCCCAGAGTGGCACCTGAAAATCCTCCAACGGCATTCATTCTCTGCTTGGGATCTACCCAGTCATTGCTCAACCTCTTCTTCCTCTAGTTTTTAAGGCTGGAGAGACCAATGCAATGTATCTCCATCAGAAAATCTTCGGGTACCACACTGGGAGTCAGAGACTCACATCGATTGTCATCTCCATGTTTTCGAAGACATTCGTTCGAAAGGTAGTTTTCCGGTTCGTTCCTCTCCAACGTGAAGGCTGTCTTCTTTGGGGAGCATGTAATTAAAGTATTTAACAGTTTATTTTGTCCTAATAGAAAGTAAAAATAATTAGTTCAAAAAAGTTTAAAAAATTAATAAAATAAGAAAATTATTTTTTTAATTAATAAGTACAGGTATTTTGAACTGTTTATTTTGTCCCAATAAAAGTAAAAATAGATGGTTTAAAAAGTAAAAAACATTTAATAAAAATATCTTTAATTATTAAGTAAATAAAAATGAATAATAAACGTTAGATTGATAGACTATTTAACAGGACTAGTGTCCTTCCTTTATAAAGATAAAGTTTAAAGTTTTGGTTTGGGATGTCAAAATTTTATCAACAGTTGAAGGTCATCATCCTGATCCCCAAAACTGACCTTTTTATACGTTATAACTCGTATCATATTAAAAAACTATCTATTCAAAGAAACAAAATTCATGAGGTTTTTTTCTAACACCAGTTTATATAGAAAAAAACTTACAAATATTTGATTTAAGCCATCTTTTTAACCCTCTCACAAAACATTAAATATCTGTTGAGCTGTTTCTTGATAAACATTTCTATTTAAATCAACTCAAGCCCAGGATCGACATTTTCCTTATTGGTATCAAATATTGGGGTATAAAAAACTAGCAATTTTTTTATACACATGGCCCATACAAATGAAACTGTCGGTGGTAAACTAAAGATTACATAAAAAATTACGTTCATTTTGGTTGAAAGCTTTTATGCTGACATTCGACTGAACCAAGACACCAAAATAAAAAAACCGGAAGTCAACGAAATTGTGTTTGATCGAGAAAGCCCGTCTTTTTTTGACTGGTTTTTCAAACAACTAAAAACTATACACAAATTTTATTTGTCTGCAAAGAGGAAGTGATAAAAGAGGAATACCACTTACCTCCACTGCTCCTAAATTGAAAGCAAACCTGGCTCTTCCAATTAGTTTGAATTATTTTAGCTCGAAGTTTAGACTTATTCACGGTTATGGAGTAGATCCTGAGCTAGTGCCCAAAGACAATTGACAATTTTGTACAGTCTTCTTGGATGAACACACCTGGAGCAATATGTCTCAGAAAATACGAGGCACATCTTGTATCATTCTATCTATCAATCTTAAGGACGCAAGTCGCTTTACGTACCTGGCCTCACCACGGCGCTTAAACTCGGTCCAATACCCTGACTGCAAACAGAAACTGCCCTGGTAATTTGATTTTCAAATTCAGTGGAAAACAGGCCTATCCAAAGTGGTTTGAGGTATATAGGATACTTGGTAGGGCCCCGTTTGACATGATTTTTAAAGCTAGAAAATATATAGCTTCATCTAATATATCACCAGGATAACCACAAAACTCACTTAACTTGTGTTTCATTATTCTGGGGTACTAGTTCAGTCAAATGGCAACGAAAAACCTTTCGAGCCAAGATAAAATTGATTTTAATTCCGATATTCAAATAAAGCCTAGATAGCCGTAAAACCCTGACAGGTAAATTTACAACATACAGCCTCGTTTTGAATTTTCAGTCTCTCTAGAATTAATAATCTCGTGACTATTACCAATATTGATACGTTTAACAGAATTCTTGCTCACTTAGTTGATCCTGTTTTCGTGTTTAGTTTGATAGAGGATTGTGACGGCGCCTCGAAGTCACAATATGCGAACAACAGTAGGGGTTTCATGGGAGACAGAAGTTCAATGAGTGCGTTATTTGTTCTCGCAGACAAGTACAGTAAAACCGCGGGGAGAGAAGCACTGTGCTTGTCGACCTCAACCAAGATCCAATAAGATCATGTAACTGGAGGACCATGGCACTGAAATTGGGTCGAACCATGAAAAAGTATAGTATGACCGCGACCGAAGTATTTTGAGAAAAACGGACAGTTAGATAGACCGATCGATTAATAGATAGATAGATAGATAGATAGATAGATAGATAGACAGATAGATAGATAGANCGCCTCGAAGTCACAATATGCGAACAACAGTACGGGTTTCATGGGAGACAGAAGTTCAATGAGTGCGTTATTTGTTCTCGCAGACAAGTACAGTAAAACCGCGGGGAGAGAAGCACTGTGCTTGTCGACCTCAACCAAGATCCAATAAGATCATGTAACTGGAGGACCATGGCACTGAAATTGGGTCGAACCATGAAAAAGTATAGTATGACCGCGACCGAAGTATTTTGAGAAAAACGGACAGTTAGATAGATAGATAGATAGATAGATAGATAGATAGATAGATAGATAGATAGATAGACAGATAGATAGATAGATAAAAAAGAATAAGAAAGAAAGAAAGAAAGAAAGAAAGAAAGAAAGAAAGAAAGAAAAATAATATACGACCAACATTGATTTTATTTTAAAAATTAATAATACAAAACTCAATACAAAACTACTTAACAGGAAAGTACGATATGACGAGTACAACACGGTCTCGTATCTAAATACTAAATAATTCTTCCCAGCTATTCAAGGTAAATCTTTTACAATATACAAAGTGAACACGCAACAACTATAAATTGTTTCACATTCGATTTTAAGCAGCACCAAATATTTTCATGGCTATTTGCTTTTCCAACTATGTTCACGTCTTTAACTCTGTCCTTCTACAAAAGACCATCTCCTATTTGATTCTACCTTTCTTTAACCGAGTCGCTTTCGCTGGACTTTAGCTCCAAAATTCACTTTCTAAGTAATTCTTATCTTTTTATGAGATATCTTCTTTTGGATCTCATTTAAGATAACGTATAATGTATTACATATAAGACGATTTAAGATTTGTATGATGGTTAATTCTGATAATGTCGAATATCTATTTTTTAGATCTAATGAACGGTCTAAATCAACATTTGTTACACAGGTGTATCTTGCTTGCTTCTTTTTCTCTCAGCCACTTTCTCGATTATGTTTGCACATCGACACTGACTCAAATATAAAGACACGTTGTTTTATTGATAAGAGAATAAACACCTTCTAGCCTTGAAATTAGAGCTAGTTCTTTTAGGGTGTTGATAGAAAAAAATGAATGTTTATATTACACTTTAGTTCGTCACTTTTCAAAGCTACATTTATGATTCCCACTTCTTATTTACTTCATGTAGAAATTAAGCAAATTCTGTTACAAATAATATTGCAAAACCAGTGCAGACAACAATAGTATAACTAAACGGTCAACAGAAATATTTGAAGCGTGTTATACTTTTGCTTATTTTATTCGTGCACAGTTCTTATCCTAAATTTTTTTCATCATATTACTGAGCATTCTTTCCTAATTTTTGGTGTATCCTAAAGCTCAAAATTTGATATTAAAATCTGGGGAACGGAACAGTTACGTGTGACGGGAAAATGAAAAGCGAAGGATGATTATTACTATGACGTGTCTCAATAATTAATATCGTTGATCATAAAACCTAAATGGAATCCTGATTATTTTTTAGACCTCTGTATGCAACGGTGGTTGATAACCTAGAAAAGAAGTCCCGTGTAAATTACGTTCCTTTTTGTATTTCTCTTTAATTCCAAACCTTCTTCTCTAATACTATTTTTACGACATCTTCATTTGATTATGAACGTCTGAGTTGGTTTGTAAATGGATGACGAATTCATTCTCGAAAACTAATTGCTGTTAGTCTGCATGAAATAAAAAGGGTTCGCTTTATTATTTACACATACATCCAATGTCACAACAAAAGTTCGTTTTCATAATGATATGAGAGGTATTTTAGGCACTGTAAAGTCAACACATCAAAACAAGCCGGGATGAGACATAAACTAGCCGGAAAATCCGATTTGGTCTTCGTTTAAGCGCATTATGATCAAGGACCATCTCATAAAAAATGTAGCCAACAGAACAGTTTAAGGACCACCACTAAAGGTAGCATTCTTTTACTTCCAATGATGCTCTTTTCAGTGTGTAAGACATCTGTGTTTATTTTTTAAAGAGTCAGTCAAAAAAACCACCAGGCTGGTATTGTTGATTTAGTACTATACAATCGATGCTTCTGACCACTTCATTTGACGAAGGAAAGTTTGTTTTGGCTTTGTGTAACGACCATATCGTTCAAGCATACATTGCGTTTGTGTACTTCTCCATCCAATAATAGCTGATGATGTTTCTGGTATTGGTATTGTTGACTTACCAACTGCCAACTTTTTGTGCATCTTAGGGTCAATAGGTGGTAATTTTAATGCCTCTTGCCTGTTTTTTGCTTTCATAGCAGCTTCTCCAGGTGGAGCATTTACGTCTTCACCAGACATCTAGTCAGAGGGGGAAAAAGTCATAATTTTATGACGTCTTAATCATAAATTTTAATACGTTCACTCTAGAAAAATAAAGCAAAGTATATATCAAGTTGGCTTATTAACAAACACCGTAGATAAATGGAAATGGTCAAATTCAACTTATCAATAAAAACAGAATCCGTAATTCAAAAAGGAAATGTAGATGAAGTAATACAAAACACAACAAAATAATAATAATAATAATAATCATTGTCAATATCATATCTGATCCCAGATTCAGATGAAGCACGAAACTTCTGGTGCTTAATATGGGAAAATCCAGTAGAGTACAATACTCAGGCTGAATGGCTAAAGGATATTAAAGAGGAAATGACAGAATTGAACCATAAACAAGGACACAGAATAATTAAAGAAGGAAAGGTGAAGGAACAGTTAAAGAAGATTCCGACCTGGAAGGCCCAAAGGCCTGATGGAGTGCAGGGCTTCTGGATAAAGAACGTGAAGGGGCTCAACAACAGAAAGGACAGATAAATAGCAAGATAATGTTGTGGCCAACTTTTGACGATATCCTGTCTACCATTTATGTGGAAAATGTTACATAAGAATAGCTTCGGATCAGATCTACACATATATGAAAGAGCGAGGGTTATTCCCAGATGAGCAAAAGGAGTGTAAAAGAAAGGCAAGTGGTATATAATATCAGATACTTATCGACAAAACCATTTTAAAAAACTGTAAAAGAAGACATGCATATCTCTCAATAGGATGGATTGACAATCGTAAAGCTTACGATAGGGTTCCACATTCGTAGATAATGGAATGTCTTAACTTCATTGGAGTTAAAGAAAACCTCAGAACTAGTAGTAAGAAGCATCCCTGGGTTATGACATTAGGAGCTGGAAAAGAAGAATTAGAAGTAACCATTCAGAGAGGAATCTTCCAAATTGCCTGCCTATCCCCGCTACTCTTCGTGATTTATCTTTTATCAATATCGATGGTACTGAGAAAGTGTGAGGCAGGATATCCACTTCAAAGGAGAAAAAACGACAGTAAATCGGTTCCTTTTCATGCACGATTAAAAGTTATTTGCAAAGGATGAAAATGAGATTTAGTCGTTGGTAAGAATAGGGAGTCTTTTTAGTGAGGACTTAGTATGATGTTGGGAGTTCGGAAGTGTGAAATGGTTGTAATGAAAAGCGGGAAAGTTGTGCGCAGTGATGGTATACCACTGCCAAATGGTGAGTCGATTAAAAGTGTCGATGAAGAAGGATATAAGTATCTTGGTATGCTTGGGATGGATAGGCTTATGAACCAAACTATGAAAGAACAACTTGTACAAAAGGAATACCTACAATGATTGAAAAATATTCTTAAATCAGGACTGAGGAGAAGAATATAATCATTGCAATAAATATGTGGGCTGTGTCATTGCTGAGGTATGGAGATGGTTTGATTAACTTGACAAAGAATTAACTAACACAAGTTGATAGCAAAACAAGAAAGAAATTGACTATCAATGGCACATTCCACGCTAAAAGCAATGTGAACAGACTTTATTTAACAAGGCGGGGAGGGAGATGTTTAATTGGACCTGAAGAGACTGTACAAGGTGAGGAGAAATTTTTATCTGGTATGGGATGAACAATGACCACGAAATAAAGAGATCGGTTGACAAGGAAGGAATATCGAAATCAAATAAATCAAAGACCCCGAAGTAAGGATACGACAGAATAAAGCACAGCATAATAATGGGTGGAGGGATAAACCGCTGCATGGGCAAACAGCTCCTACTACAAAAGGTTTAATAAATATGGATAAGAAGTGGAATTAGTTAAAACATGCAACATTAAAGAAAGAAATAGAGAGGACAATATTTACAGTCCAAGAGCAAGCAGTAGGAACAAATTCTGTAAAGAAAACTATTTACAAAGTAACGTATCAGAAGAATGTAGACTAGGTGGAAAACACAATGAAACGATTGTGCACATTGTATCTTAGTGCTAACCGTTAGTGCAATAACAATATAAAGGCTGGAGACATGACAAGGTAGCTCAAATTGTTCTCTGGAATTTATATCAAAAACTACGATTAGACGATGGAGATCGCTGGTACAACCAGAAAGTAGAAAGTGTGATTGTAACAGAGGGGTTTAAGGTTTTTATGGGATTTTCCTATACAGACAGATCATCGACTGGAACATAACCGAAAACAAACAAAATGGATCGATCGTGTTTGCTGATTGACATATCATGTCCCTCAGATACTAAGATTCGAAGAAAATAAAAATAAAAATTATAATAATTGAATACACAAAGAAATTTTTCCAGGAGACAATTACTAGTAATGACCAAGAAAAGCGGAAAGGGGTTGAATATCCACTTCTAAGTTGATAATGGATTTGTAATGAGTTGCAGAGAGCTAATTAAAAGAGCTGAGACGTTGTATAAAAGTAAATGCATGTCAACATATAACGATTGTTTTTCTTTTTCTTTTGGTAATAACACAAGGTTAAATCGAAATTCTCAATTAACTAATTACCTTTTTACATTAATTCTAATACAATTTTATAACTATCCAAGAGATGGATTGCCAACAGTCCCCATTTTATACAACACCTTAATGGTATGTACATAATTCAATACTTTAGCATACCCATGCTTCTATTTTGATAGCAAAGCGCGTCAATATAGGAAAGGTAGACAAAACCACTTTTAAAGATTATTCTCCAATTAAAGTTTGTACTTCTTGTAAGAAAGCAGTGATATTTTTCAACACCTCTAATCAAACATCAAACCGCACCCACGCAAAATACTCATCCATTGCTACCACCGCAATGTTTTCTGTTTCCTCAAAAACCATGCTGTTCATAAACATCAATTGCAAGTGTTTGAAGAAACATTTAAAATAGGATATACGTAGCTGACACAGGAAGGAAATAAGGGCAGGTTTTGCGGCAAATAACAGCATTTATATTCGATTTCTATTGATAAAAACCCAAGTGTTCATAAATAATTCACAAGGGAAAGGATTGTGTCAATCAAGCAAAGTAACTTAAGACAGCTTTTTTAATTAATCTGTGGCAGTATTTGTCATTTAGCATCTGCCAATGATTACGGTTAGCTATTAACTATACCAAAAGTTGTTGAGTGGTCGGCGATCATCAGTCAACTGACTGGAAGCTTGCTGATACTTTATGAAAAACAATATTAGACAGAGAAGGCTACGTGGCCATATCTGCAGACATGTCCATTGCATAAGCTAAAGGATGTCTGAGAAACAGCTTAAAGCAGAAAAATTTTTTGATCCATGCTTGATATCTAGAAAATATCATATGTATTTCGGTTGGTAACGGTTAAAGGTAGTGTTAGAGATTATCAGAACTTTTTACAAAGATATTAGAAAATATCACTCTTCCTGATACAAATATCTTGGGTACAAAAGTGCTTCTTTAATCCTAAATTTTACAAACTTTATTCTACAAATTGCTAATCCATCCTACTTAATATTCTATTATCTGCTTTTACCGAAAACGCCAGTCAAAAATCATCATTTATCACACTGTTATTATAATGATTATTATTGCTAAGTCAATATCACAAATAAGTTCCTGATGGAAGATTCCTGAAGCTGTGGTGTTAATAGGACTCCTCAAAGTTCCACAGCTTTAAGAAGAATTCGAATGACAATTTAATAAGGTTGTTTTCCGAATTTCTTTACATTGGATATCAATGCTTAACTTCTCAAGCCTAAAGTCAATCAGAAAGTAATTCTAAACAGCCAACTATCTCTAACTTGACGTTTCACAATTTTTGAACCTCTCAAGCAAGATACTCGTATTTTTTCTACTTTCTTGGTCTTTTAGTCTTCCCCTTGAAGAAAAGAGGAAAGTGCACTTGACTATTAAAATGAGCCTTTCTTCTTTAATCACAATGACAACATTTGGTTGTCTTGCTTATAAAGCTTATAAGTCTCAAAGACTGATTAGTCTTTGAGACTTATCAATCTTTCTTTTGACATAATTTGTCCTGACAACTTGTTCTTGTTGGCATATACTGTACTCTTGGGATGCTATTGGACAGCACATAAATTCTGCCATCAGTAATACCAAACATTCTAAGGCACTTCAAAGCCCAAGAGTGTGACAGCCAATGCCTTTTAAAAATGTACCTGAGTCATACAAAGATGTGTGCCATCGCTTGTAATTTCTCAAAATATTTTGGCTAATGACCAGGTGGTCACTGGTACTTCTGGAATCTTTGTGGCATCCTTTCTGCTCAACAGGTTGATAATTATTGGCAGCAGATAGATGTTCACAGCAGTTGGTAGCAAACACTCCAGTCAAAAACTTCCACAAAAGATTCAGAGATGTAGTGGGTTGATAATTATCAAGCAGATGGTCCTTCGTTTTGTACTTCATAACAAGAATTGTTCTCCCTAGGACCATCCAGTCTGGTACATAACCAAACTTCTGGTATTCACCCAATGAATTGTCTTTGCTGCATGAAGGTTTGAAAAGAGTTTTAACCTTGCTCAGATCTCTCCTTTATCTCTTGACATCAGCTTCAAGCCTCTTTTGTATCAAGTCTCTCTCCCCAACATGGAAAAGGCAGGGCACACAACCTTCTGTGTTTCAGTAAAGTCTGTTGCTTGTACATACTTAAACACAAAATTGACTTTGTTTCTCTCTGCATGCTGACACTATCTGTGTAACAGAGGCTAAACAGCTCTTTCAAACCATCCTTAGCGATCAGCTTTCTGAATCAAGTATGGTTGCCTCAGCTTCACTTGAATCTGATTTGCAAATCAGCTTCTCCACTAGGCACATTCTCTATACTAGTATATTCTTGACCAAATTCTTAAACATGTGGGTGCTGTCTCAACCAACTGACCAACAGCATGCTTTGTCAACATATTACCTGCTAACTCTGGAATGTCACCTCATCATCATCATCATCATATTCGGTTTAACGTCCATTTTACATGCTAGCATGTGTTGGACGATTTCTTGAAATTGACTTCCATGTTATCCTATCCTTCACCAGGTCTCTGCTAACACCTTTTTCTTTCAGATCCATCATTCTCACTTCCTCCAATGTTTCCTTTGGTCTTNCAATCTCCTTCTGAGTTCATTAGAACTGAACCTGTCCTTTAGACTTATGTTGCACATCCATCTTATCATTCTCATGTCATTCCGCTCCATGCGGACAAACATTTACCTCTAATAACAATCAAGTTTCTCGACTCCTGCAACACAGGAAAAGACCTTGTTTTTCTTTAGGTCTGTCTCATGAGCTGATTTTCTGAAACCTCCAATATATCCAGATTTTTCCACTGTGCATGTGCACATGGACACTTACCAATTATGGCTGTTGCCTCTGCATCAAATGTACACTAAATGTCACCCTGTTTTCATCCTTATTCCACATAAACCTTTCCTTTTCCTATTTCTAATTTCCTTCTTTAGTTTGCTACATTAAACTGCTAGTATTTAACTGTCTAAGTAGTCCCAAGATATAAATATGGCTGTAAATACAAAATAAATCAGTGATTCCCCAATTGAACAACAGTTGTGTTCTTATAATTATCTTCGGTCACCAAACATAAGACTTTGAGGATCAGCTGGCCTGTTTTGCCACCTTCGAAAATGTTCTGCCAAGTTTAGTGTACATGAGGAATTAGCAAGAGACAGAGCTCAAGTTAACAGCCTACAATAACCAGACCTTCCTCAACTCATAGAATGTAAGACTGTAAACTGTCCTCTGTCAGCTTCCTTAAGTCCTGTTGGTAATCTAAAGTTGCAATCAATGCAGCAAAGTGACTCCTCATGTTCAACACCAGTTCAAATAGAAATCTTGCAGCCCTACAGCATCAAAACACACCTGGTCACAGCTGTAACCTATAACCAGCACAAATGATCTTTGATTGGCCCCTTCAAGAATTTTTACTTTTATCTATCATCTTAAAAAATTCTTAATCTTGCATATCCTACCCATCAGGTATCAAGGCTTGGCAGCTAAAGAAAATGCTCTGTCCACAAGGATACCCTGTATGACTAAGTCTTTGTAAAGCCACTCAAGACCAATTCTACCATCAACAACTGGTATGAGGGTTTTCTCCAGAAACAGCAAGGCTACAACCCAACCAAGTGGAGCACATTGTAACTGGTGTTAGAATCATTAGGTAATGAATTGATTAAAGTTAATGGACTAGAATGGTTAACATTACACAATTGTTCTATACATCAATCAGCTTATCCAATCCAAAGCCACTTAATCACCACCACCTAGCAGCTGAAAACAGTGAGTCCACTGTCATGGTGCCACCTAAGATGGTCAGTAAGTCACTGCAACAACAGTACTGATTTCATTGCCTTCATCACAGAGCAATGAATTCATCACCACCACCTAGCAGCTGAAAACAGTGGGTCCACTGTCATGGTGCCACCTAAGATGGTCAGTAAGTCACTGCAGCAACAGTACTGATTTCATCCAGGCAAGTGAAATTGTGGTCTCCTTTGATGTCACTTCATTATACACAATTATCCCCTTTGATGGCACNGTAAGTCACTGCAGCAACAGTACTGATTTCATCCAGGCAAGTGAAATTGTGGTCTCCTTTGATGTCACTTCATTATACACAATTATCCCCTTTGATGGCACTCAAGAAATTATCAACGACCTACTCAAACAAGATGACCCACTGCCATCATGAACTGTACTGAAGCCTCTAGATCATCCCAATCTATTACAAGCACTCCTTCATAATGCATGATTTTTCTTTAACAATGACATTTTCACAGAGATCAGTGCTGTATCTATGGGAGCTCCAACATCCTTTGCGATTGCTGAAATATTCATGTGAGTGTTTAAAGCCATTCTATTATCAACAGCAGTCAAACAGCCACCTGCCTGGGAAAAGACAATTGATGACACTTTTGCAATCATTCAAGAAGATGATCTACAAGGCTTCTTTGAGGATATTTGCAGTCTTCATTCAAACATGGTGTTCACCATGAAGAAAGAAGAAAAAAGACAATTGTCTTTTCCTTGATATCCTACTGAAGAGACAAGTAGATTGCACCATCTCTGGTACTCTCTACAGCAAACCAAATCATGTGGACCAGTACCCTTATAATGCATAACACTGTCCAGTTTCGGCTTCTCATAGTATCATCTCCACTCTATATAAGGTTCTCTTATCCAATCAATACCATACTAAGGATGTTCAGAGAGTATTGTGAAAAAAGAACAGGTCTAATCACAAAAAAGAAAAAGAACCTACTACTACTATTACAACTCCTACAATCCATTTATAGTCAATGGACACCTCAGATTGGGTTTGCTACTTCACACCGATAAAAGAAATATGTCTTCCCTACATCAAATGCATCAGTGAACAACTAAAATGAAAGGTCGAACAACATAATATCAAGTGTTCATTTTTCACAACATCCAACCAAAGGAACCAGCTCGACTTGCAGAGAAACAAATTAGTTTACAGAATACATTGTAAGGACTGGCCTGCCCTCTACATTAAAGAATCAAAGTGTTCTTTGGGTCAAATAGAAAAAGAACATGAGAGAGCTGTTCAAAAAGGTGGCACTAGGTGTCATGAAATAGTGGAGCACTGATGGAAAAAAGATCACAACTTTAACTGGGAAATTAAAAGAATCTGGAGAAGGTAAGATGTTAAATTAATCATCTGGCAACTACCATTGTAGCCCAAGTTACAAATCATGTTAAAAGTTATGTCTTGTGCACATGCAGACTTGGAAGTTTATGATATTAGAGGTGTGGACAATGGTAATAACTACTGTTTGCCATGAAGACAGAATATGATGATAAATGAGGTTAATGAGAGAGTTGCTTAAAATGAGGAAGGAAATCTAGCTTCATTTGTATCATAAAATAGCCTTTGAAGTAATAAACCATATTGACAAACACAATGAAACACCAGGCCAAAGATGACAGCCATCCTCAATACATGGCTATTTCAGTACAACATTGTTGAAATAAATAAAAACACACAAATGGCAACTGTTATCTTTAAAATATGAAGCATTACAATACAAATAACAAATTCTACAATAAAACAATTGAGTTGTAACCCAATGACTGTGGGAAACTAATACAAAATAAAAGTGTAATGAGAAAATACCTCTTTAGTAAGCTTGCTTAAGAAGCTCCAGTTACTTGGCCATCTCTTGGCTGCCATAAGCTCATTGTTAACATGGGCTTTCCTGAACAAAAAGTGGTACAAAAAACATTATAGCCTTTAATACTAATTGATACATATATATTTGCAATTTCTTGGGCTGTTCATCTTTTTTAGAAAGTAAATGACAGAGAAAGATTAAGATTGAATAGTTTTGCTTGGGGGAATGTGATATCAGACAGTTAGCGTGATTTATTAATACGTATTTGGGAGCAGGAAAAAAGAAATCTTGCTTAAACTTCTCTGATGTTTATTTATACCAGGAAGCAATGGAATAATTAAATTCTCTAAATGTAATAAACTTTGGTATTTTTCCAAAAGACTATCAGTTAGGATAAATAAGAAAATTCTGCTGTTCTGACAATATATTATTGGGGGGAGGGAGACAGAGAAAAAGTGAGGGAGGAGTAAAAGAGAGACAGACAGAGATTGAGACAAAGAGTGAGATGAGAAGGAGGAGTAATAAGTTGGCTGAAGCAACAAGAATTTTTGCACCCTGTCTGGCATTTAGATATCTTCAATTCTATCATAGTGTTTATAGAGTGTAAATTAAAAATTACAAGTAACTGATTGAAACTTTATAATACTTATACATAAGACCAAGAAGGCACCACAGTACAACAAATGACAAAACTGTTAAAACAACCATCAGTGAAACCAGTAATGAAGTCAAGGTCAAAAAAGTGAATACGTTTGCAGGATCTACCTCTTTATATGAATACATAATAAACATGATAATAATATATAAACACAAAATTTAAGTGTCAAGTTTCAATAAGGTCAAGTTGTACCGAAAAGGTAGGCCATTAATGTTAAGTCAATGACATGTGGCCAATTTTATCTGACTTACCAAATCTGGTCCTCTGCAACCTGGTTACAGTTATGATTTCCGGGCCTTACCATTTCGAAACTTTGCAAACAAGGTACTTTTTTAAATACTCAGTTCCTCTATCTCAAGTATTGGTTTTCTCTGCTTTGAGGTTACTGTGACTTCTGTCAGGCCCACAATGGCCACCTTTTTGTTTTGGCAACAACATCGATCTATTGTTCTTTCATATCTTTTGGGATTCAGCCTGGTGATTGGCCTCGTTTTAATAAAGAGAATGTACAGTTACCATGACAATAATATTGTAAACATTCGGCGACAAAGTGAACAGTTACGAAATGTTGATCAACAGGAAGAAAGGTTGACTTTGTAGGGTAATTATGGAAACTAATGATGATCATGATGAAAAATTACGAAATCTGGTGCAACTCGAGGCGCATAGAGTTATTGACCAGGTGATCGAAAATGCAAGATCAAAGCTTTATCTTAATCAGGAAAGTTTAACTGATAGTTCTTCAAATAAGAATAATGAGAAAAATAACAATAGTAACTTTGAGTGGTTTTCTGGAGATCAGTTCACAATTGCATTTGCAGAATCAAAGATAAACGAATTTTTGCAGGTTAGATTGTTCACAGTCTGGTTAACGTGTCAACATTAACACATTATTTTTTTGTATTTTTTTTTTGTTTTGGTCAGAAGTTTTGCTCATTTAGTGGCATTTAAAAATAGATTGATTTTATTGTAGCTAGCTAGAGTTTGAGGTGGAAACCATACTTGACGTCAATTGGACATAAAGCTCTTGTTGTTAATGATGATGACCATGATGATGATGATGATAGCAGTAGACGAAAGGAACTATAGTAGAAGTACTACTCCTGCTACTACGGCTACTACTTGTCATGATAACAATAATAATAATATTAATAACACTTGAGCCTATACAGTAAGAAAACTCTCTAAATTAAAGGACTGAGAAATTAAAACGTTGAAAATGTGTAATTTCAAAGACCAGAGGATCCCAGCTATTTTTGGAGCATTTGAACTTAAGAATTTCTACGGCTTCCCAAACTTCTTTAATATTTATACTTTTAGTAGAATGGTTGATGTAATTAAGATTTAGCAACCCACTTTCCGATCAGCACCCTTATTTCGTATTATTACTGAAATTACGACATCCCTGATAAAGCCACTGTAGAATTTGTTGCAGGAACTCGACACTATTAGTGTATTCAAATTTCTTTGCATATGCTTTGGCAAGGAAATTCTAATAAATCATAATAATGATAATCATTTGAAAGATGTTATGAAATTTGATAAAGATATTAAAGTGTGCTACTTAACGACAGACAAGAATTTTGCTCGTTACACCTTCAATTCGGCTTTGTAATAATTCTGAATGAAAGCGGAAACGAAAAATAATTTGTTGAACAATCTGAATGGTTATGTAGCGCGTATTTTGACCTCTAAAATTTATTAATTTTCATCAAAATATAAATTTCACTTTTTTTAATTAAATTAAAATTTAAATTGAAAAGTAATTATAAATATATTAATAAATAGATTTAAAGGATCATCAAATAAATGAATTCCATACATTTACTTTGAATTCAAGTTATTAATCTAGATGTAGATTCATTACTTCGGCGCTGAACCAACACTGGAAGAATAAAATCATATTTATCCATTAGTAAAGACGTCACATTTTGTCTTGTTCTTTAGAGTTAAGTTTAACGTTTTGATAAATTATTTGGGATTGTGGTTTTACTTTCCAAAACAGAATATTTTGTAAATGAATTGGCTATATTGTACACAAAACCGAAATAAAAATATCTAAATTACTACAGGTTGTCTTTCTTTGGGTAGTTTTACCAGACAACAGTCTTGTGTAGTTCTTATTTAGGGTTTCATATCACCTATCATCAATAATTAATTCTGTTTGTTATAAACAAGTACATTGCATACAATTATTGTCACCACAATATAAAGAACTAAGATTGCTCATTAATATCCATTGTAATTTCTACTGATAGATTTAATTCCTTTGCTATGTTAGATTGTGTTTTTTTATAGTGACTTAACTTTGCCAGTTTTGAATTAAGTGTTGATAAATTACGTTAAAAAACCCGACAAAATTGTCAAAATAATAATTCCCTTGAAAATGACAGATCGATCAAGAAATATGAAAATTAAGCCATGGCGCTTTTTTAAGACATTCAACGGCTGATTTCCAAATGAGAAAATCAATAAATTTAATGAAAGTAATTCACTGACTTCAGAAATATTCTCAGACCAGTACACTTCTTACTCTTTCCATAAAGTGTAAAAACTGTAACTTCTATTAAATCACCATGTCAGATTCTACCCTTCAAAAGTGATTAATTGGTTTTTGCTGTTTTACGGGAGCTTTTTTGTTATATTTTTGTTTGAGTGGAAAGTTTTTAAATCATTATTATTTTGTTAGTGTTATCTCCAAAGAATAAGTTTATGATAAAGCTATAGTCACCATATGCTCTTAATAGCAAGCAAATCCACTTCCTCTATTAAGTCTTTTAGCATCATTAGTCTACTGAGCTCACCAAAATCTGGTAAAGTGCCTGATGAGCTTTTTCAAGATTTTTAACTCTCACTTAAATTGGGGTTATGGCAAGTACCAACAAGTAAAAGATCAAACTATGACAAAAAACGTGTAGCTAACTATGTTTCAGTGCCAAAGGTTAAGTGAAAGTGTAAAAAAGCACTATTCTTTTGTGAACTTGTTAGCATCATCATTGAAAGTAATGATAATAGAGCTTTTCTAAATTGTTATGGCTCCTTAAAACACTTGTTGCTCTTCCGGTATAAACTTCCAAACTTAAAAACTTAAAGTAATAAAATAAATGCTTTGAAATGGCCTTCCTAAAAATAAACTCCCCCAACCTACCTCTCTCTCTCTCTCTCTCTCTCTCTCTCTCTCTCTCTCTCTCTCTCTTTGTATCTTCCTTCCATAGTTTGTATGTTCCCTCTTTAAANCTCTCTCTCTCTCTCTCTCTCTCTCTCTCTCTCTCTCTCTCTCTCTCTCTCTCTCTCTCTCTCTCTTTCATTCCCCTTCCTTTATAAGTTAAAGTTGGAAACTGCTTCCATTGCCTTTGCTCTAGCTATTAAAAGGATACCAAAAAATGGTACCTAGAAAATACTAGCAGGGAAGAGGAACAATTCTCAATGTTTTACTGGTGTTTTATTGGGTAACTTCTCAATCAACAAGGATGAATTGGCATTTAACAGATCTGGTGGTGAAATAATGACTCCTCATGAATAAAACACCTGTTTACACATCATAGGTATCTATGATAACAATGGCTGCCACAATGAATATATTTTATGCATAAGATATGGTAATTTTATATTTCAGTAATTATAAGTGATTCATAGCACATATTTTGGATATTTTTAGAGCAGGCCTACATTTTGCAACAGGATTCATACCTTTTATCAGGCTGTAATACCACAGTATCACCTATGTAATTATCAGCTTGTAGTCATGACACAACAGTACAATTTTAATTAAGCAACTTTATGTATAATGTAGGTATATGTATGCATATGCCTACATTGTAATTGCTGCAATACATACAACATGTCATAAATAGTTAATCACTGACAGCAATGCCATAAACAATCTTCTACCCTGCTGCAACAATCATAAAATAATGCATTCTAGCCTTGTGATTTACTTTAAATTTCAGAAATAACAGGCTTTCCTTTTTAAGCAACTACACATTCTGTGTGTTGCATATATACAGACACATTTTTAGGACAAAAGTATTTGCCTGTTCACAACTGAAATAACACTGAACACTTAGAGATAGCAATGCTAATGGTCTTTGTTCAAAGGCACCATTGAACTTACTGTATTAGAATTGCCAATGTATCACCTATAGTCATTGCATTCTGAGAACTGTGATCGTTTTTCTGTGTAATGAATTTAATAGATCAGACACATACTAATAACCATGACTTGTATTGTTGGGGTTTTTTTGCATTTGAATGTTTGTGAAATGTTGCTAATAACCATCAGGTATGTTCACTGTACATTTGAACACAGGCACCAACTAAGATCCCATTCATGCATCGACTCATGAAATCCACTGAGATGACTTGGAGGATTACAGAGTTTAAAAAAAAATCCAGCAGTTTTTCTCATCATTTCCCCTGCTAATAAAGTACAAAGAAAACAACCTGACCAGACTGATCTCCCTACAACAAGGCATTTGCTAAGGTATAACAAGATAGCTTGCTTTGTAAGCTTTCTGGTTATGGCATTTGTGGAAGACTCTCTGACATCATTCTGTCCTTTCCTTAACATCATAAAATGTGTATCACACTAAATAAAACTCCATCTTATTATTATTTTGTTATAGCCAGTATTCCTCACAATTCTTTCCTTGGACCAACTCTCTTCCTTCTTTACATCAATGACCTTCCTATTAACTTCCTTTAGTTCATTAACAAATAGGCCAATGTACTGCAATGTACCCTTGAAGCTGAATCACGATCTCCCTTCAATATCCATGCCTAGTCATGAGATTGCTTCTTCATCTGAGAAATGGTTATCTATGAGGATTCTTTGCTTGTCATTATCTTCAGAACCTTCTTCAGTTCTTTTTTCAATTTCTTGGTATCTTCCTCTGAAAAGGTTTTTCCTTGTATTGCACTGGAGAGAGTATTATCATGGAAAATGTCCCAATGGGCTTTCTTCACTGGTTCAGTCTGTTGCATTTCTTTTCTCGCAACATCTTCGTCTTAATGTAGTTCCTTCTCCTTGTTGTAATAAACCTTTCCATAAATATCCTTTTTCTTACTTTGGATAGCTTGATCATGGAATGCTTCATGCCTAAATACATTCCTTTGCCATTTGGTTTGATGTTTTTAAAGATAGAGTCAACTCTTACCTCTTGGTCATTTTTTCTGACATTTTTCACGGTTTCATAAACTTGATATGTAAAATGCATATAAAATCTTTACTGCAATCTTTTTAACCAACATAACTTCTGCCAGTTCCAATCTGTTATTTCCCATTCTTTTTTGTATGATTTTTGGTTGAAATCTTATGTATTTTCACTTGTTGTAGAAGTGATAAAATGTATAATGCTAGATTGGACTAGTTTTGTTTTTCTTTTTTCTTTCCTGTTCCTCTGCATCCTACAACTGTTGTCACTAAATACCTTTGTTTGCTGCTTTGAATTTTTTTCACCTTTATTGCCTTTGTATCTTTGTGCCTCTCTACATGGGTTGTAATTAGTGGTAGTAGAAGGAATAAGAGAAGTGGTTATGTTGGTAGTGCCAGCAGAAGTGGTAGTAGTAGTGGTATTTGTGGTAGTAGTAGCAGTAGTAGGCCCTAGTAGTAGTAGTGGTAGTAGTAGTGGTGGTGGTGATGGTGGTGGTGATAGTAGTAGTAGTAGTAGTAGTGGTGGTGGTGGTGGTGATAGTAGTAGTAGTAGTAGTAGTAGTAGTAGTAGTAGTAGTAGTAGTAGTAAAGAGACTGTAACAAGAATAGTAGTAGTAGCAAGAAAAACAAGAATAGAGGTGTTGCTAATGATCTAACAGGAGGTCTACTTCTTTTAAGCTAGAGATTTAAATTTAAAAGAGGTTTAACCCTGAAAAGAATAAGGAAGAAACGAAACAATGGAACAGAATTAAAACTCCTGTTAATGATCTTGTTTGTACTTTTATTCAGCCATGGTCACAAACTTATAACCATATCTGTGTCATTTTTATGTAGACATGGGAAAGAGATAGCTGTTGGTTATATTGTATTGATTTTATTGGAGAAGAGACATTTGCATACGATAAAAGATACAGATTTAAAGTGAGATGGAGTATTCCTACCAGAAGGAAACCTATTCCTAGAGCTACTGCTGCTGTTTATTTTACTATTGTTGTTAATACAGTAAAACCAAAGGTATGTATTAATGCTACTTTTATACCTTCTCTTATATTGCCATTTAAATGATGGTAATCTTGGTAATGATGGTCATGTTCTTGGTTCTTTGCATTATTTCATCAAGAATTTACAGCTTTACAGAAATTTGTGTCAAATGTTTCTTCAACAAGAACCGCTTGGTTGCAAATTTCCCAAGCTGTCCAAGTCTACATTAATAAAAATCGGGAGACTTAAGCTCCGGTTTGGGGGGCGCTGTGAGCTTATCAACGGGTCCAGGGCAGAGCCCTGGTGGGGGACCAGGGTGCAAAACCCCTGGAAGCTCTGCGGGTTCATTATGAAATGATATGTTTCTTGGCTGAAAATTGACCATTACGGAGAATGATATTTAAGATTTAGTACGTAGTTTTATTCGGTTTGTTCACTTGCGCCATTATGCCTGATACTGCTTTCATCGCGCAAGTTGAAACACGAAAATTCGAAACAGAACATTGTTTTTGCGCAATCTTTGAAATATAAGATAACACAGAGAGATCGACTAAAAATTTACCGCAGTCATGCTGTTTGTTTTCATCTTATTTCTATTATCAAGGTAGCGCTGACAAAGATACTAAAGATTACGTCCCGAAGTTATTAAAATAACGGGATCTGCTCCGAGCGGGGAAAAGAGAAACATTAAAATACAATATAACGCCCAATGACAGGCTTGTCTGACATGCTACTCCGCATCTAAATAACATAGAAAGTAAGAACGTAGACCTCTTATTTCTGACTGTCTTACATCAAAATCAGGGTGAAGTGGTGGAGTCTTTGCGAAAAGGTGGGAAAATCAAACAAATTGTGCAATTTTGTACGAATTCGGGAGATTCCATTGAGAATCGGGAGATCGGAAGGATAAAACTAAAATCGGAAGACTCCCGAAAGAATCGGGAGACTTGACCATATGATTTCCAATTTGGTTGTTGGCTAATTAAAGCTTTAAACGGAAATAAAGAATCAGAAAATATTTTTTAACCTTTTCCAAAAATTTGCTGTGTCTAGAGAAATAAACTATTTAATTCCGCCCGTTCTTTTTCGCATTTACCTCTTCTTGGAACACCTTATTTTTCTAAATTTTAACCCTATCCAGCTGAATTGTATTTTTATATATCATTTTTGTAAATGTGTTGATACAGAATTTTTATTTTTCATTTTTCGACTTATTTTTGTAGAGGGTTTGTAAGGAAAAACAGTTTTTCAAACTGTACGATATATCCTGTTTAAATATTATCAATGAAAAATACGACATAACACTTTTTGACTTGATTGCATTCATGTTGGACGCACGCAACGATTATCCACTGCAGAATAAGTGTGAAGTGTGAAAATTCTTCAATAAATAAATGTGATTCGTGAATATCACTTACAGAATTTGCACAAATATGTACTGACTCAAAGTTTTTTATCCCAACTTGGATTCAAAACCTGGTGTGAGGGTTTCTTAAAATTCAACAATTATCTCCGGTGAAAGTGTAAATGCTAAGAAAGTTGAAATAAACGCAATTGACAAACGACCAGTGTTTCTATATAAAACCGAGCCATGAGTTGTTCAGAAGAAAGGAGGAGAGAATGTACAAGACAACAGAAATGAAAATGCTAAGGGGAATAAAAAGAGTGAGCAGAATAGACATATTAAGGAATGATGATACTTGGAAAGAATTCAATGAACCAGGTGCATAAGGCACGCCTGAGGTGATATGGCCCCTTGCTTCGGATGGATAATGAAAACGCAGTTAAGAAGACAATTTAAATGGAACTGGAAGGTAGAAGACCAGCTAGCTGAGCACTGAAACGGTGGATGGAGAACGGTAGCAAAGATATGGGACTTAAAGATCGTGGATTATAAAGGAAACAAACGCCAAGGTTGGACCTTCGGTATCTGTTTCCTCTAACCTATCAAAAGTAAAGCATTTTTTCAACCAGTTAGATGTATTCTGTTTAAATGTTATCAATTAAAAATATGATATAATACTTCTTGGTTTGATTGCATTCGTGTTTTGATTCATGCAGCTCGCTGGAGGAATCAAAAGTAAAGTATTAAACGGAATAGCAGTAGCGTATGGCTACATCTCCACATTATGTCTCTTCAGCCAGGTTCCAAATTCCTCATCACAGTTAAGGACGGTGTCAAAACCTCCCTCCAGTCTGGTTGTTGGGCACTGGGGGACGATGTCTTTTGCAGTCTCCTGGGTTTCACTGCAGTGGGGACAGTCTGCAGTGTCTTTTAGTCGCCATTTGTACATGTTGGCTGATGTTCTACCATGGTCTGTCAGCAGTCGATTAAACAACCGAGTGAAAAAAGTCTTTCTAATATCACTAAAGAAGACAGATAAAGTTGTAAAAGAATTTTTTACCTCTCAAGAAGAATACGGAATATTAAGAAAACGTCTCACTTTCAATGCTCTGTCAAAGGGAACAACTGAATTGATGATATCATTTTACGAGAATGATACAGGCTTCAGAATGATGCCAGAAAAGGAGGGTGTGTTATTTGACAGTTGTGGGAAAAAGAGACAGAGGCTTCTTTTACATCAAGTTGCAAGTTCAAAAAATTCTACGTTGATCATAAAGTTGAGAGATTAAAGTGTTTTGAATTATGCTAAAAATGGGTTACACCTGTACAAAACCAATCCCACGAAGTGCGCAAATGCATCTACCTTAAAAATAGTAACTTTTTTTGTTACCTTCTGCACAACTTTACATGCTCAAAAAATTCAAATTTGATTTCAAAAACATTGTACTTTCTGATAGTATTTGCAAGGTATCTCTTTTTGATATATTTAATAAGAAATATGTCTGGAGGGAGACAGCATGTGACAAGTTTTCACCAATTAAGATTTTTCACCATTTTCAGCCACTTAAAATATTTTTTTTGGACGACGAGATAACAATAAGCGAATGAAAATGTGTGATAATATAGAAGTAATGTAACATCAACTGTACTGTGAAAAAAGCTCCACAAAATCTGTAATTTGGCAATGCACTTATTATCCCTCAAGACCAAGGAAGTACATTTTGCATTTATGAAAGGTATACACATTATACAGCTTTATCGTTTTAAATGCCAGAGGGAAAATCGTACATGTGGAGCAATAATAGTAGACGAAGACTGTTGTGAAAATTAGTCATTGAAATAGCAATATGAAATTACGTCTGCGCATTGGAGTCAGAAATAAATATCACCGTTTTGTTCAATTTTACATTTTTTTAAAGAATGGACAGATACAGTCCAATGTTATGTTCTTTGCTTTCATTACTTTGGTGAGGCTTTAAAAGGACATTGTATAATACTATAATGAATATATAACGAAAGTTTCAAGACAAAGAGGTGTAACAGTCGTGAAAGTATATTACTAGTCCAATGGCACAATCAGCCCTCTGCTCACCAAGCGCCACAGAGATAACCACCAAGCTGTTTTTGACTGAAACCTTTATGCTATTCTCTGTGGTAAAGATACAAATGACGAGCTTGGTGGTGACGTGAAAATTACAGTGACCCAAAACGGTGCAGCTGCAAAGAGTTGTGCAAAATGTAGAATCTTTTCTCAGAGTTGCCGCAAAGAAAGTTTCTTCTTTTGTAATCGTCCTCTGACCAGTGACAGAACTTAGAGTTAAATCTGAATTCTTAGAAGAAATGTATCAGTTCAAACCATTAAAGGGAATCAAGACATTTCATCACATTAAAATTGTCAATAACAACAACATAAGAGAACTGTATTGATCTTGTTTGGCATATTATCAAGGAGAACTATTTCAACACCAATCGTCAGATCTAATTGAGTAACAGGTAATGGAGCCCGAATATGACATAGCCAACGGCGTCAAATAGATTTTTTAGCGTGAAAAAAACAAATCGTGCATGCTATATGCAAAGGAAACAACTTAAATGAGCATTTTTTTAAAATGGAGATCAAATTGTATCAACACCCTTGAGAAAGTTGTAAGGCATGGATTCATGGGTACAATGTAACTGAAGAGTTAGCAGTTCCAATTGAAACCCAGCAATTTCGTTTAACAACGCGGAGCAGTTGTCTCAACCCTTTACCATTCAACTTGCGCTTTAATACATTTTCCCAGTATATCAAGGATGAAAAGTGTAGGCAGTCCTCTTCCCAGCATGCCCAGTATCTAAATAATTCTCTTGCTAATCGGAAAGATCTCTACAAATAGAATCTTAGTCAATTTCCGGACCGTTCTTTTTTTCACTATACCCCGTGGAAACTCTACTTCGTAAAGTAGCTGGTTGTAAATTGTATCTTCACCAAAGCCGATACACCTGGGGCCATAACTCAGCTCTAAAATTTCGTCCTAAAACCCTGTAATCCACCGGCACACCTTCCCATTATGGTGACATATTCCGACCCTTCTTATCTTGTATCATACATAACTGGTGACTCTTTTCTTTCCAATTTACTTCTGCTCATCAATGACATTCGAAACAAACATGGAAGGAAATAGTAAATGCAATGGAATAAATGTTACTGGCAAACGAACACATTTAAATGAAGATACTCTAGTGTTGTGTTTGTAAATTTTTTCATCCATTCGACCAAACATTGTCTAGGATGTACCAAAATGCAGTAACAGGCCACTTAATGACTTTGGCTTGACCGAGTATTTCTCTATCTTTTGATTGGCGATGTCAGTAACGCCTTTGGTGTAATTGTAAAACTTTATGGTTGTTTGCTCGCTTTTCCCGTTACCCTACATCCCACCTAAGATAGGATTAGTTGTTTCGAGTACAAGCACGTTCTGCTTACTAGAAGACTTGATGCTCACGGCGTAGGATGTCACTGTCATGGTGCCGTTGTCCTTCTTCCAATAGACCTGTGTACTGTTATTCTCTCTGCCCTCAATCTTCTTCAAGTCAACGACACCTTTGCGATTAGTCTTGATGATTCCAACGATTGTCATCTTATTTTCCAGCAACCAATTCGATGGAGGTGTAGAATCGATCACACGATATGTTACAACCCTGGATATTGATTTGATCAGTCAAACTCGTAACAAAGAACTTAAAGATATCACCTGTTGTCAGTTTTACGCGAAAGCTTCGAAGAATCGTCCAACGGCAGCTGCTTGGTTATNGCAACTTTTCGTAGTGGAACTGTGGATTTCGAAACAAACATGGAAGGAAATAGTAAATGCAATGGAATAAATGTTACTGGCAAACTAACACAGTTAAATGAAGATACTCTAGTGTTGTGTTTGTAAATTTTTTCATCCATTCGACCAAACATTGTCTAGGATGTACCAAAATGCAGTAACAGGCCACTTAATGACTTTGGCTTGACCGAGTATTTCTCTATCTTTTGATTGGCGATGTCAGTAACGCCTTTGGTGTAATTGTAAAACTTTATGGTTGTTTGCTCGCTTTTCCCGTTACCCTACATCACACCTAAGATAGGATTAGTTGTTTCGAGTACAAGCACGTTCTGCTTACTAGAAGACTTGATGCTCACGGCGTAGGATGTCACTGTCATGGTGCCGTTGTCCTTCTTCCAATAGACCTGTGTACTGTTATTCTCTCTGCCCTCAATCTTCTTCAAGTCAACGACACCTTTGCGATTAGTCTTGATGATTCCAACGATTGTCATCTTATTTTCCAGCAACCAATTCGATGGAGGTGTAGAATCGATCACACGATATGTTACAACCCTGGATATTGATTTGATCAGTCAAACTCGTAACAAAGAACTTAAAGATATCACCTGTTGTCAGTTTTACGCGAAAGCTTCGAAGAATCGTCCAACGGCAGCTGCTTGGTTATGCTTGAAACGATCTTCTCTGGAGTTGATAAATTCGAATCGGATGTTTGCACAGAGAAAATAGAAGGTTTTAATTGGCATTGTTCCATTAAAAATCTTATGCCCATGCGCAGGAGAGAAAGATGTTGTTGTATCACAAAATGGCCAGTTGAGAAGTCCCTGAAAATACTAAATCCCAATGAATGCTTTGATCTCTCTTTCGTTGGTTTCGATAAGCTGACTTTATTCTCGCTCTCCTTATTTTGCTTTGAACGGCAATTACTTGTATTGTTCGATTGGTTGGTGTATTTAATGATCATCTGGATTATATTATCGTCAATGAACTAAGCCCATACTAAAAGTGGAGCAATGTCCGCCATTTCAAGTGGACATCAACTTCTTTCGCTTCAACGTTATCAAAATCTATAATGTCATATTTGGCTTCATCAAGAGATGTCGCGATATTTGAAACAGCGTTTTTGTTTTGTCTTCTATCGAATCGTCTGTTTGCAAAAGGACAATCAGCTTTGATGCTACAGTCATTAGCTTCTTGTTCAGAAACATTTTCATCAAAACCACTTCCTTCATTAGAACTCCTTGTGCAAAATTTAATTGAGTTTTTTTTTTATTTTACTGTTTCAGTTGTGATCTGAAAAGTGATAAACAGGTGTTACAGAAACACAAACATATACACAGGAAGTTGCACTGCAATGTTATCTTTATTGCAAAACCCAAAAGAAATTTTCCATTTGACGAAACATAAGCACTGAGAAACAAAAACCATATGATAAATCCAATCAAAAGTTAAATTACTCTGCATTTAAATTTTTAAAATAAACTAGATAGTAATTTATGCAAATTGATGACGTCATCAAAAAATGATGACCTCAGCAATTTGAATTTTTACATCAGAAAACAAAACAATACTAGGGATATGAAAATTAGAGTGTTTAAGAGGTACAGAAAACAATTTATCACAAAAGATAAAAATTGAAGAAAATGTTATTTTTCAGCTAAGAAGAAAGACGGCATCGTTACTCAAAATAATGGTCTTTTTGGAAATTATATTTTTAGCCAAAAATACTCCCATATAAAAGTTAGGAAGGTACTCAAAATTTCAGGATGATACTTCATAAAAAGTTTTTACAATTTCAATCCTGGGTGCGGGCCTATCCCCCCTGCCCAGGCACCTAGGTTAGGGTTAATTAAGAAGTGAAATGTACATCATGAGTAATTGTTTGTATGTAGGAGTTTGAAACCTGTGTAACCACATCATAACATCCTACGTCCTCCCACTTGTCAGCATGATGAAGCAGAAAGTTATGGGGCATATAATCTCACATGATTAAATTAGCCTAAGAAATATTGTGCATATATACTCGCCAGTGATTGTAAAATTGGAGTGTGTATTCACTAGTTTGAAGGAAACAGATCACCTCGTATTTGGGTGAATCGTGAAACCCTGTCTATTCCTTGTTGTTTTATCTTGTACATCCTGACGCGTACACAACAAAAAGCATTAGTTGAAGTTCCTAAATCTTCCAATGAGCAAATAAGGTGAAATGGCAGTTTCAAGAAACCTCAGCTTTAAGTTTTAGCAAGAAACTTTGCTATGTAACTCACACAATCTTCTTCATTTTATGTATATGTAATAAAGGTAGGCCATATCCATACCTACTTTTTAGTGATAATGTATTATAAGTATTTGTATATATGTGTGATCGACTTGTTGGTATGATATTGTGTCATCAATAGTTAAGGTATTCCTATTTTGAGTCGGTATCCAGCTGATTTAGCAATAATCTGAAATGATTTTTTTATACGAACATTATTAGTACGGTGCAGTTAATTAACAAAGAAAAGTTACAATAAATCATTGTGTACCCATCAGAAGTTTGAATTTCGGTGATGCCATTGGATATGTATCTATACAATGGCTGAGAAAACAAAACTAAATATTATATTAAAGCATGAAACAAAACGTACTTTACAACACTCTTGAGAAATAACAATAACTAAAATTTTATCAAGATTAAGAGTAATAAATTGGATTTATTCTATGTTACATTATCTTGATCATGATTTTTAGGAGATAATTTTTTCAAGGCTTGGAATGACAATATTTTGGTATTATGTGATTATAATCATCATATATTTTGATATTATTAAATTTTCATCAAGATTATTTTGTGTTGACAGAGCTTTCCTGTTGATGTGTATTATCTATTTGAAGGAAACCAGCTTGTACACAAGTAAGAATTGGATTTTTTCCCCTCTATTCACAATATTTTGACATTGACTGTTTTCTTTTCTCATTAATGGTAATTTGTTTATTTAGATATTTATTAATGTTTAATAATAATGATGATAATAATAATAATCATAATCATCATCATATTCGGTTTAACGTCCGTTTTACATGCTAGCATGTGTTGGAGTAATAATAATAATAATAATAATAATAATAATAATAATAATAATAATAATTCAATCAGTCATGGTTTAGCTAATTTAGAGTCATAAGTCCTGATAATGTTTGCATCCGCCAAGGAGGCTTTGTTTTCGTCTGTATTTTTTTTATTTGTCTGCCTGCATCTTTCTTTGTTTGTCTATGTGCAAAACAACTCTGAGGAGCCGTGGCTTAATGGTTAGTGCAACTGCACAGTAACCAAGAGTTCCGGGTTCGATTCCCCGAGCTGTCGAGGAGAATTTGGAACTTTGCAAAGAAAAAAGCCATTGGTTGGCGTCAGGAAGGGCATCCGGTTAAGAAATTCCTCACTGCCTAATCAAAGTCCCTCTCAAGGGGACCGTCTGAGCCCCAATTGCTGGGAAAAAATGACGTTAAAACTAAAAAAAAACAACTCTGTTATGAACAGATTTGGATGAAATTTACAAAAAATGTTGATAATGGAAGCATGATGATGAAAGCATTACTATTATTGTATAAAGCATGTGATTTTATTTATTAAAAGGAATATATGGTCACAATATTTGGTAACATTCCTAATACAGGAGGAAATAAGATGCATTGAGGAGGTTTCCACTCATTTTTTAGTTCTAAAATTTGTTAAAAAATATCTATCAGGTTTTCCATTGGTTGATTAGAAATTTTTCAAAGACCACTGGTTAATCATCTATTATTTTTATATAGCCCTTCTAAAATGGTGGTAACCCATTATTTTCTGCAACAGCCAAAACCAAAAGTGTTCAGATGTAAACCCCTTTGCTGGTTATGAAAACGGCCACCAGAAAATTCTGGGTTGCACTAACAAAATTTTGCCCATCTATTATAGATGCATCATTGATGTTTGATTATTATTTGAGCAGATTACAATCTCACAGTAGATTTCGGTTAAGTGTAAGCTATGAGGAAGGTAAAGAACCCTGCATAACGTTTGTATGACTACGCTTTATTTTGTCACAGTGTATAAAACATTTTAGTGTCAGAAAAAAGTTTGAGTCTGGATTTGAAAATTTATTCTCAGTCTCTTTGTCTGTAAAAAAATATAGGATAATGGAACATCTGTTTTTATCCATTTTGTTAAAACAAAATGGTACTTTTATACAGATGTTATCTATCAATGATCTTTGCTATTCTCTGCTTTGCTACATTTAGTTATGTTATTTGATATACATATTTTTAATTGATATTTCAAAACGTACCTGTAGAAATTCCTTTGTATCAAGATTATTAATTATTAATAATAATAATAATTAACCATTATTAATATGAAATATGATCAATCCACCTCATTACAGGAAAGGAGAGGCTACCCTTTCAAGTACGTGATTTTTTAACAAAAGAGTTGATCCCGTCTATCTCTCCTTTGCATTACAAACTTGGTTAAGAGCCAGGACAGGCTATCTTAGCCTACTGCAGAAGGTATTCTGATACAAGCTAGTCAATCAAATGATTCGTTGTATAAAATCAGAATATTGTAAATTAAGGTTTTATATGCTCATCGTAGGATGCTTATGAAAAAATTGGACAATCTGTATCCCATCGCCTTAGAATGTATGATTTACCCAAAATTCAAAAAGATGGTCTACCAGTTAGGATTATTTCTAAATGATTGACTCTTCCTATTACCACTTGGCAAAATGGCTTCCATGTCTCATTCAATCTGCGCTAGAAAAATATTCCAATTTCTGTGTTAAAGACTCTTTTACATTTGTTAGCAAAATTCAAAATTTCTCGGTAGATACCGCAAATTCTGTGCTGTGTTACTTTGATATCAAAAGACTATTTACAAAAGTTGCTGTAAACGAAGTTATTAACAATTTTTTAAATATTGTACCACAAATAATATTGAACAATCGTCCATCTAAGATATTTTGGTAGAATTGCACCAAACGACTAAATCAGCTTTCAAAATGTTATGTTCCAACAAATTTACAGTGTAGCCACTTGAGTAATATTTTTATAGACCTTTATGAAAAACGTTTTAGTTTGAGTCTATACAAAATGTAAATGTTCTTATGGATTGTAGATTTGCGGATGACTTTAAAAAATCAACAAGACAGGGCTACTACTCCTCTGCAGGTGCCATGCCCTTCCAGAACGTTGGGAGTCATGCTTCACCACAGAGACCTGCCCTTTGCTACCCTCAGCATCTCTGCTTCACTTTTGACGGTCCAAGTTGATGTGCTTTTCATAAATATTAGCCGTCTTAATCCTCTGCCTCTTCTTCCACATATCATGCCTGTTAGAACCAAGTCCTTCAGTCCTTCCTTTCTGATCACATGCCCAAGGAAGGACAACTGCCTTCTCCTGATGGTCGTTAGAAGTTCCATGCTGAAACCTGCTCGTCTCAAAACTTCGTCGGTAGTTACGTGGTCAGTCCAAGAAACTCTTATCATTCTTCGTAAAAGTTATATCTCAGCAGCGTCCATCCGACTTTTTAATTCTTGGTTTACAGGCCAGGTTTCACATCCATATGTCAACACAAGGAAGATGTAGTAGTTGAGTTCCTTGAATTTAATATCATGTTTTGGAGCTCTTTTTTAATCTTGAGTATATCTTTTTTTGTTTCAACAGACCTGGAGAATCACGATTTGAACAGCAATGGCTGAAAGATATCATTGAAAATAAAATTTTCTTGATGAAGGATGTCAGATTTTGATACGAAGCAAACCAAGGTCGTCCATACTTTTGTAAAATTTTCATAAATTGTCCTTTTGTACATATGTTCATATGAACTTTTCTAGTTTATGAAAATAGTTTAAATAAATAGCTACACTTTTAATAATCTTTTTTATCGATGTACCTTTTTTGATATTGGTAAATATATTTGGAGATACTGCAAAAGATTTGTCATTTCTCCGTTAATTTAGCATTTGATGTTTGAAAAGTTCATAAACGTAATTAATATTGTCTCAAAAGCAACAAGGAGTGAAGCATACTTTTTGAAGTGAGAAACCTTTTGAAGTTATAATGGATTGGTATTATGATCAATTCCCTTTTAGTTGTTGACACGTCTTTAAATGAATCAAAGAAATTAGCGCCCTTAAACAAGTCGTACCACCTGTAGTTCTTACCATAGATCTTGAGTCCTCTGGTCACCTTTTCTACCTTGTTCATTGGCCTGCATGGTACCCTTATAAACGTGCGTGATTAAAGCATAAAGAAATTCTTGGCTGGAATACCCTTTCTAACGCGTATCATTGATTTTAATGAGATTCTAAAGCTTTCTGGAGCAGAAAGAATCAAACCCACATCATCAAAGTTACAATGCATTGGCGCTAAGCGTGTTTTAACGACTTGTCTAAAAACGCCTGGGCAATTTTGACCTAAACAAAATGAACAAAGGAAGTGGAAGTCACTTTGAATCTACAGTGTGAAATACGATGAAGAGGTATCTAAGAATAGTCCATTTTTATTAGTGTCGGTGTATTGTTTCACTTTAATATCTAATCGTAAAAATTTGAAGTAATTATTCAAGCACAATTCTGTGTCCGAAACCCATGCGACTCATGCTGGAGAAGACTTGTTGGCTTTGATTGCTCTCCTCATAAAGCTATTTTCCTGCTATACTTCTCTGCTTTAATGAAATGAGGTTGTCTTTTGACTGAAAATTTTCTCTGTTGCTGCAAAATGTTTTAGGAGTGGAGTTGCTATCTCCACGCTCAAGCATCCTAATTTTTTGATGCAGCCTTGAGACCTACGTTGGAGAAGTAACCCTTTCTGTAAACAAATTTATTTTCTCCTTCGATAATAATTTGAGCCCTTTTCTTCCCCGTTTTCTATTTTTCTGTTTTTCTTTCCCTCTCTGTTTTTCGTTCTCTCTCTCTCTCTCTCTCTCTCTCTCTCTCTCTCTCTCTCTCTATCTCTCTCTCTCTCTATCTCTCTCTCTCTCTGTGTCTCTAACACACACACACCTACACACACACACCCTCTCCACCTCTCATTGTTACTATTATTTTTATTGGATTTCAGAAGGTAATAAAAATGGATTGGGAAGATTGTGGAACTCCAAATATATGACGTTCAAATTTAAATTTTCTACATCAGATGTGAAAATTGCATTTCTGTCATTTGCCATTACAAAAAACCAACAAATTTATTAAAGCCCTTCCATCCAGCAACTCTGGTAAACATAACAAATTGTCCTGTTTCATAAACATAAAATGCCTCAAAATATTGATTAGATTTTATTGACATTGTTTACCTTCAACATAAATACTCTCTTCTTTTATGAAATTATTGGGAACGATGTTGATGATAATGGTTATCATCACAATGTTGATGATGATGATACCTTTGATGGTGATGACAATGGTTATCATCACAATGTTGATGATGATGATGATACCTTTGATGGTGATGATAATGGTTATCATCACAATGTTGATGATAATGGTTATCATCACAATGTTGATGATGATGATACCTTTGATGTTGATGATAATGGTTATCATCACAATGTTGATGATGATGATACCTTTGATGGGGATGATAATGATAACCAAGTTAATACTGATGTCATAGATATTGTGATGTTAATGATAATGGTGAGAATGATGATAATAATGAAGTGAAAATTGCTGATGATGTCAGGATTGGTGTGACCGTCATGATATTGATGACGATGATAGTAATTTGGCGATGATGATGTTGGCAATCATGATGTTGATAATGATAACGATGATAATGATGATGTCAATATTGGTAGTGGTTATTTTGACGACAATGGAAATGATCTTAAAAATATTGTTGATATATGTGATAATGTTGATGATTTTCTGAACTTAACTACCTAAGGAAAACTAGACCTTTGTCATACGTCAAGTTTTTTAACTCTGTTTCCACTAATTTATATCCTAATTTATGTTACCTTAAATAATTTATATTATTATATTTAGATAAACAAACTCTTTGCTTTAGAAATGATATGGCCAGCAGATGACTTTATGGTAAAGGCATTCTTCTCATTATCAGTTACACCTGCCACTTTTATTTCTATCCTTGCAGATTTGAAGGGAAATACTGGTGAAAAAGGGTCATTTATTATTTATCTTTAATCCCTGTACGTCATTACCTACTTTATTGAAAAAGGTAATCTTTTCTTTAAGTTCTTTCAGATGTAAACATGGTCAGTATTTTATCTGTTTTTGGTGGCAAATAGAAATATTTTGAAGAGCAAAGGCATCTTGCAAAGTTGTTTTAGCATCAATGGCTTGTTTCAGATTAGTTTTAAGGACTATGCTGAACAACTTAGATCGATAAAGGCAGATGTATGCTATGCTATTCTTTATTCATGGCTTTGAGCTTGTTTTGAAGACTCTCCTACTGTGTCTCCAGGTTGGACACTAAGACTTAAGAGTTTATTTCCAAACATATCTTGACCTCCAAATGTCGTGCAAGATGATTGAATAATGACTTCACAGTATAGCTATTGGGAATTCTTTTGCATTTTGAATCTTGTAGCCACATGACATTTGACTATCAATTTTCCTCGTATAGTAAGTAACTAAAAAGGCTTACCGAGTTTAGCATTGCCTCCTGTTATTACCAGCTGGTTTAATCAATTTTAATGGGAGTTAATATGGTTCGTGGGAAGGAAAGGAGGAAAGAACGATTATTTCCTGAAGTCTTTTTAGATCTTTTGTTCTTTGCCTTGCATTTTTGACATTGGACAGTAGAGAATAAATAATATAAGCGTTAGTTATATTAGAAGGTAGCTGTAGTAACTATTGTGACTGGCTGGCATGAATTTGTCCTTTAATGTTCCTTCATATTTAACTTCAAAGGTCTGATAAATGTATGATATATAAATGAAAATATAGATCAAATAAAATATTTAGTTTATATGTATGAGTGTGTGTGTGTGTGTAATTCATATGAATTATGATAAGAAACAAGACCCATTAATTTCAACTGTGCTCTGTGCTGTTGGTTATTCTAGATCCATGAGATATCAACAGCATTTTTCGAATACATGAAAGACATATTTTCTTCAAAATATGAGGGTTTGTTGTGCAGTCATCAGTATGTATTCTGGTCCATGTTTTTTGACGTCCTGTTTGTCTAGATAATTTTTTCAAGCTCTGTACCCCTGTTTTTGATCCTTATTTGATGCCTACAAATTTAGAGAATAATATACACGAACACAGTGCTAGTAAAGATTATCCGCTCTATTTATAGCTGAGATTACATGATTGCACTTTGAGTATCTGAACATCATCAGGATGAACGACGTCCTATATTGGCTCCGCTTCCTCTACTGTATAAGTGACATTGCGGATTGTCGATTTTAACTGAAAATTATGGTCATGTCAAGTCCTGCCACCCAAAATAGTAACAAAAACATACCGTATTCGTGACACCCCATAAAACGTCTCCAAAAAAGAATAAAAATGACAAAAGAAGAGAAAGAGAGAGAAAAATAAAGAGAAAAGAGTCAATATTTTTATTCAAAGACAAGATGAGGTTCTCAAGAGAAACGATAACTTCTTTATAGCTGGTCCAAAGGCCGAATTAAAAAGTAGGACACTTGGATGCAGAGATAGCAACCCCACTCCCAAAAGAACTTTTGCAGCTTCGGTGAAAAACTTCGAAGAATCAAACTCATAAAGTGAAAGTAGAGAAATATACCAGCCAAGTAACTTTATGAGAAGGGCGATCACAAACAACACGATTTATCCAACTCAGCTGTAGATCTCTTCATACCTTCTATTAGGATTTTCAAATAATAAACTTTGTTACATATTATGAAAATTGCGCAAACAAAGAAATAGGAAGATAACCAGCTACCATATGAACTATTTTGAAATCAATAAATCAAAGTGGACAGAACAGAAAATAAAATTTAAGTAAGAGCAACATCTTGAGTGTTTTTATGTATGGATCAGAATGTTGAATATTGAGCGCAAATTAGAGATTTTTCAGGCCAAGTCAATGAATACTTATCTTTTTTTCTAAACGGAATCTTTAATGATAGGTTTGGAGTCAGAATATCAGGGCCAACCATGAAAATACCCTGGACCATAAATGGAGATGGCTGCCGCACATAACATGAAGCATTTTCTAGAAAAGCCCTGAAATGGACGCCACAGGAATAAAAGGGACAGTACGCAGGCCGGATAGGTCTGAAGAAGACTGAGAGGAGAGGAAGAGAGAGGGGGATACAGAAAGAAAGAAAGAGAGAAAGAAAGAAAGAAAGAAAGGGAGAAAAGAAAGAGAGGGAAAGCTGAAGGAAATATTGTAAAATGATCGAGGCCTCCTGCTATTGAGCGGTGTACTAGACAGGAGAGACAAGATAGCTTAATGAGTAAGAGGGAGAAGCAATCTTATAGGTGCAGGTTACACAGGTATAGAATACAGTTACCTTCATTATATGCCTTACCATAGGCCCTAATGTACCTAATGAACTCTTGAGTTGATATTTCTATTATACAAAGTAATAGCAGCTCTGGGTGCGAACAGAACAAAGAACTCTTGTCTTTACGCGAATTTCAAAGTGGAAATAATTGAAAAACATGTGACTTGATTTAAAGGATATGAACATGGTTATTGATTTTCAGAATTTAAAAAATGTGGATTTAATACTTTTTAATCCGTTATTATTTAAGAGGAAAATAATCAACTTTTCCTTTTACAAAACAAATAGCAAATGGTCCAAACCATGTTTGATACAACCTAGATTTGGAAGTGATCTTATTTTGTACATTTTCCAATCCTCTATTCCAATATATTGTAATCCTTTTTCAAAACTATGCATTAAACCGTGTGCATATTATATTTGTACGCATGAAAGAACATTTTTAGCTTTCTTGTCTATAAAAATTTTATTGTGCCACTCCCATCCTAAATGTAATTTCCGTTCAATAATAACCTAGGTTACTTAACATAGAAAGTTTCGCCGACAGATAGTTTCGCGGATGAGAGTTTTAAGTATTTTTATCATGCATAAACTTTCGTGGAGAGCAAATTTTGAAATATTTCGCGTGTATAAACTTTCGCGGATCAGCAATAAATTAATAAATTTAAAGGTTAGTTCTAACTGTTCCTCAAAAAGGAAAACAATATTTTTTGATTCTCATGAAAATAAATAAACGAATCTTTCAAAAGTGTGGAATAAATACAACAAAATACTTGTAAAGCAATAAAGCAACACGTCAGTTTCTGTAAATTATTATCAAGAATATTAAACGTGTTTTGTCCTCAAATCGTCCAAGACCTAAAGTTTGTGAAATTATAGAACTGGATTAAACATGTATTTTTTGCTTTATTGTAGTAAAAATATTAAAACAAATTTCCAATTTTTTAGTTTTTTTCCATGGCCATAAAAATTTTGCTGGTATGACCTGTTTTGGAATTCCTCGTGGACATTAACTTTCGCGGATCGAGGACTCTAGAATTTTTCACGGAACAAACTTTCGCGGATACGCGAGAGTTTCTACGTTTAAAGTATTATCGAATAGGAGTTACCATAACGATATCGACATAGATCATTGACATTTTGATCTTGAATTCCATCCGATTGAATTTCTTGTGTAATCCTCCTCATTGTGAACTGTTAGGAAAGTTCCTCCTTGCAGGATTCCCCTGGATACAACAAACATCTTCTGGTTCTTGCTTTAAGGCCTTTTCTGTCACTACATAGTTCGATCAGTTTCCGAATGTTAGTATTTTCTCTGATATTAATATTTATGTTTAATTCATGTGAGTCATTTTATATGGTATCAATCCAGGTAACTTTTGTTTGTCCTTTCTTGTTTTTCTTTTGATTGATCACTTGCGTGAAGGCAGTTCTTACAGGTGTATAATTGTCTCTGCTGAATTTTATTGCTGATTTTCAAACTTCTAGTAACTTGATATATAACTCCATTTTTATGATCTTTAATCTCAGTGGTTATAGAGACTAAAAATGTCCTGGGTTAGTTTTCCCTTCAAAAATATTCCAGAAATTTCCATAACAGATATTTTCTTCAGTAGGTGCGTGACGAATAGGTGTATTACAAGAACAATTACCATAAATATTTCAAAATCTAATATAATGAAGGAGGGTATTTTGGAAGAGGACTTTTAGAATAAACCAGTACATTCCCACTCAGGAAAAAACAACATCTATACTTCGATAAAACAAATATTGATAAAGATAGCTGTCTGATAACAGAGGGATGCCTGGTTCTTAGAACAGTTGATCTTAGAAAGTTCGACCTTACTAATTTTTATGATGTTAATTTCGATCTTATTCATTTCAATTATATTCATTTTAATCTTATTCATTTCAATCTTACTAACTTTGAGCTTCTTAATTTCGAAATTATTAATTTCGATCCGATAAATTCCGATTTAATTAAGTTCGACCTTATTAATTTCGAAATTATTAATTTCAGTCTCATTAATGTCGTGTAGTGCTCAAGAATGGTTCTTCATCTTAGTTTGTAGGAGCTAAAAAAGATTAGTTTTTCCGTTATATAATTGAAAAGAGGATTAAAAGACGTGTGAACTTTTGTTACCTTTTCTGGTAACTTAATTCCGCCAAACTTTAGTTCGGGAGGTTGTATTTCACTGGCGATTTTTTTCAAACTTGACTTTGCGGGAATCCTAATGGAATACTGTTTTACTTTAGAGAAATTTCAGTAAAAAGTAGTAAAAATAACTTTCCTTCGTTAGATTTTATTACGATTTTGCTTTATTTTACAAGGCAAGGATGCGTGATCTCATCCGAAAGTTTTTCAAATAGATTTCATTTTAATGGGACTTGCAAGCCAGTTCCCAAAATTCTCTTCATTTTGTTATAAATTTTTCATGTAAGGGTTCTTAAAGTGACCAATACTTTTCTTGAATTTGTAATAGATGATCTCAGATATTTTAACTCATCGTAATGTTTAAGAAAGTAACTTAATCTGGTGTCCATGAAAAATGGGGTGTTTCTTTTATGATGAAAATCAAAATAGTTTGCCAATATGACCAAATAGCATCCAAGTTGAAGTCGTGAAGTGAGGGTGGAAGTTGAGTTTGTCTTCGAATGTGTTGGACCAGATCAAGTATGGAGGGGTTTTTTGTAAATTTGATGCTAAAAGTTAAGTTGCTGAAAGTTGCATTGGCAAGCGAGGGGTTTTAAGTTCAAAATATCTTTTGTCCTTTTGGAAAGATACAAGCTAGTATTACAAAATGCTATTAAATATTATTTCAACCTTGTTTACGATACATAAATTCCTTTTAGTGCAAGGAAAAGATTGCTTAAAAAAATTAGATGGTTGCCAAATGAAAATAGCGCCGTACATTTACAAGTAATATATCTTCTTGTAATTTCTAGTAAAAATGTCCACTAAAGTTTCTCGTTATAAAACATATGAACCTAAGCAGTTTAGATTTTCGACATATCTTTTTGAATATTTTGAATTACTGTAATAAACCAATGGATAGAAAATGGTCCATTCAATTTTTATCCAATGATGAAGAATTACACAAGTCATAAAGACAGCAAGTAGACGAAAATGTGAAAAGAAGAAGAAAAAAAGTGGAAACAAGAGAAAAGAATTGTCCTTAGACTCAAAAGCATTAAAATAGTATGATGCTGTATTTGTAAGGGGTTATTTTCAAATGTTTTTTTCGAGCTTTTTGCAATCGTTCAGGTTTGGCTTCGACAAAAGAGGAATGAAAAAACTCTATCATCGTGTTATTTTAATATATGTTGGTTCATAGTGATTTCCACAAATATAAAATTGTGATCTGCCCATTTGTTTGGTAAGGTCATTATCCACCTGTCGGTATTCTGTTACAATGTCAAAAATAGCTCTTTTCTAGTCCAAGTAAAATTTAACAGAATGTGTTCTCTTTTAGACACTGTCTTGAAGGTGGATCTTGAAGGTGAAAATATTACCATTCATTCCAGAATTACTTGTTAGATTTGAATAGAAGCTTTTGAAATGTGTATGTGTTTTGCATTTTCACTTCGTCATATTGGATGAGTGGCTTTGAGGTTCCGTGTTCATGGATCTACATTTTTGAGAACAATAAGATATTCCTCTACCTCCCGCGTTTCTAAACCAGTAATCTTTTTATTCACTTTGGTGGGACAGCACAGCCAATGAAATAGCTCAGATATTTCATAATCTTGAAAATCAGGGTCTTTATGGACTCCGAGGAAGCCATACATGTAAGAGCTTTATAATGTCTCGAGTCGCAAGCTTTTTCTGAACGACGTTTCAAGATATATTTCTCCCATCATCAGGCGTCACTGAAGTGACTAGGCATGGCTGTTTTTTATACCTTGGTAGTGCGGACCTATGTGTGGACAAGAATCGAGTTTTTTTCGAGGAGTGGCGCCATACCCATGTTGTGTTTGTTGTGTTTCTTTCTTTAATGGAAGGGTGAAGGGTATATTGTTGATGCGATTGCTGTTATATAGGGAATGGATTGTTTCTTTTATTTTCCTTGTTGTTGTGTTGATTTTCTTGTCTAAAATCCTTCTATTTTTCCAGTCAAAGGTATGATCTTGTGTCCAGCAGTAATCAGCTATTTCATGATTCTTGGTGAGAAACATCTATAGTTTTGAGAAGGCTTGTGATGAAAGTAAGGGAAGAGTCGCATGCTATTTGTTTACATCAACAAACTGTAACAATTGCGTAAAAAGACATACAGAATAGAAAGCAGGAAAGCAAATATTGAAAAAAATCTTGGCGGATGAACAGAAGAAACAAGGAAAGGAACTTTACAGAAATAAGAATCCAAAGTTAAATAACAGTACAATATAAAGAGGAAAGTTATGGGCGGCTGAGGTGTAATAGCGATTCTAGAATCACTGCTTCAATATTTTCACTACAAAAACAGATGGAAGAAACAAGACCATGGAAGAAAATCAGAAGTCTTATAGGAGACAATATGTGTGGGTTATGTGGTGAGCAGAGAGAGACAGTGTAACATTTTCTCTCTAGATGCAAAAAGCTGGCAGGAACAAAATACGTTCAAAGACTTAAGAACACCTTAAAAGTAATAGCAGTAAAGTGGGTGAGTGAAAATGGAAGGTTGCCAGAAGATGCCAAGTAGTACAAAGAAAAATGGGAAAGGGACAGAGTACTAGAAATCGATGGAAAACATTTGTGTTGAGATTGGAAACATCGGTTGGATGAGAAGGAGAAGTAAAGCAAGAAAACTAAATTTAACGCTAGGAGATACAAAAGAGAAAACGATTCTCTTAAATGATACGGTGTGTCCAAATGAAGAGAACAAGAGAGGTAAGAGAGAAGAAAAGATACTTAAAAATCAAGTTTTGTTTTGAATTACGACAATGATGAGGATACACGGTAAAGATTGTACTAATAATCATCGGATGTTTAGGAGGAAGAATTTAAAAATTGAAAAGGAACGTTGGAAAAATTCTCAGAAACGAGAAACAAGTCACAACGCTGGTAAAAGAAATGCAAAGGACCGTACAATGGAAAAGCGAATCCATCATAAAAAAGTTTCATCTGGACTGCTGATTACGTGGTGCCAATGTAAAGCATTATTCTTTCGTAAAAAATTATATTTTATCAAAAGTTTACCTTGGGAAAAATTGACAGAAAATCAATCCGGTCTTTTCTTCATGACTATTCGATGCAGAATATTTTCAACTTTTTGTATTACATTTTGAATTCAGATTTTTCACTTTTTCACAGAAGAAAACATGAAAAGGAGTAACCTGCCGATTGATATAGTCATCGTTATGACTGACTGACTGACTGACAGTGTTTTTTTCTTAAAAATACCACCTACGATGTTTGAAGAAATTCATGAATCACAAGTGAATAATTCAAAATGATTTACGATACACGAATTATTTTTTTTTAATTTTAACGTCATTTTCCCCCAGCAATTGGGGCTCAGACGGTGCCCTTCAGAGGGACTTTGATTTGGCAGTGAGGAATTTCTTGGCCGGATGCCCTTCCTGACGCCAACCAATGGCTTTTTTACCTCTGCAAAGTTCCAAATTCTCCTCGACAGCTCGGGGAATCGAACCCGGAACTCTTGGTTACTGTGTAGTTGCACTAACCATTAAGCCACGGCTCCTTCATTTACGATACAGGAATATGGGCTTTAATTG
>RDPX01000226.1:213393-224260 GCA_003991215.1 Morbakka virulenta
CTTTCAAGCTGAGGGGTATTATGCACATGTATCTTATTTGAATTATGCACATATATTATGTACATATATCATATTTGAATTATGCACTTATATTATGCACATATATCATATTTGAATTATGCACATATCTTATGCACATATATCATATTTGAATTATGCACATATATTATGCACATATATCATATTTGAATTATGCACATATATTATGCACATATATCATATTTGAATTATGCACATATATTATGCACATAAATCTTATTTGAATTATGCACATATATTATGCACATATATCTTATTTGAATTATGCACATATATTATGCACATATATCATATTTGAATTATGCACATATATTATGCACATAAATCTTATTTGAATTATGCACATATATTATGCACATATATCATATTTGAACTTTACTCATGATCAACTTATTCTCAGCTTTCCAGCCGAGGGGTATTATGCACATATTTCTTATTTAAATTATGCACATATATTATGCACATATATCTTCTTGTGACTCGACCTATCAATTAAAGAAATTACAATGACATTAATGACAAGATTAGGATAAATTGCAGGTATTCTGCACCAACTTTTCACATAAGGCAAATTTCCAACGGAATCTACGACCCCAAAATATATATATATCTATGTATATATCAAGCTCCCACAATACATAATTTATAAATTACTGAAAATGGATAAAAATCTAACATTGTTAATTTGCACAGTCTAGACTTCAATATTATTGTGTTTTAGCACATTTCAGATCAAAGAAAGAAAAGTACTATTGTAAACTAGGTTAAGCAAACTTTGTACAATGGAAAACAGGATCATTTGTATAATGTGACAGGGCATTTAAAACGCACCGGGAGGATTTCAACACCCATTAAAGGGCTCAAAGAAAAACTATCCTTTAAAAAGGGCTGGAAGAAAATCCAAGTCCTGACCTATTCACAAGTGGTATACTTAGACCATCAACTAACTTCATCCCCTGGCAGGACATTTAAGTCGTATTTTGCCATTTTTAACCATCCTCCTTTGCGACACATTTTGGGAAATGGTAGAACTTTGGGGAATAAATCAAGGGAATATTGGTTTATAATGAGGATATCTGGTTTGCCTAATATACAGTCTACAACGCAACACCAGTGTTTATGCACACTTTAAGGTAAAAAAGAGGGAAAATCATTGTAAAGGGTTATGATAATTAAATTTGGTAACTGACATAATATTGACAAAATGATTTGTAATAAAGAAACACTTCCATTCTCTAGTGAAATAGAAATATTAAAACAGAAAACCTACCATCAACTAAATATTGAAAGTCCCTCTCAGCCAACACATTTTCTAGTAAGTTTACAGTATTTCCATAAACAATTGTTATAAATTACTCAATGGAAATATTAATAATTATCAATATTACTAAAATGACGTATCTCTACAGAAATTAGTGATTATCAAGAGAGGAACAAAGTTAAACAATATCAACATGGTTTGTTTAATCAATACTAATACCAGTTTTAAAGTACGTAAAATTAATACATATATATATATAAAGATATATATATATATATGTTAAATAATAATAATGATGATAAAAATAAAGATAACAAAACTCAAAAGGCTATAATAAGTGCTTTATATATATATTAGGAAAATAAACTCAATCTAATTACTTTTGGTTTGTACATTCTCTTCATATATCTGTAGCTAATTACAAGGTTAAAGACTGAAAATTCATTCCATCAAACAACAAAAGTCACAGCTCTATTTATTACCTTTGCAGTTTTGCAATTAACAACGGCAGTATTCCTTAAAAACAACAATAATAACAAGAATAATAAAAACCTTGAAGTTTTGGTATGTATTAATTAAGGGATACCAAGTTTCAATAATAGCAGGAACAGAAGCTCTATTTAACTAGGCCCTAAATATTTGAGTAAGAACAAGGAGGGTTTGTTTTTTAGTTTATACAGGAGTAAGGTTACAGTATTACAAAACAACAAAGCAATGTTGGTTTATAATGCTATATTTCCTGGGAGGTTTTCCTCAGTCATCATACTACCCACCCAACCCACCCACCCATGGTTGTTTTCTATCTTCTTTAATTTACCAGGGAGGAAAAATGAATAAATTTTCCCTCCCCATCCTCCCATAAAATAAGATAATAACTGCCGATGAAAATATAAAAGAATTGCTACGTAAAAAAGGAAAGAATAACTCTTACCAGAAAAAACAACCGCCAAAATTGCCCAAAAATTAAAATGGAAGAAAAAAATGTATTTTTATCCTTGTGCATTATTGATCCACCAATCGAGCAACGTCCCTGTCAACTATTGCATACTTTATACATTTGAAATACCAAGTTCTTTTCATACAAATTCTTTGTCGTCTTCTTGTTATTTTGAAACAAGGAATTCCCAATAAATCAAAATACAGATAATGCACCTCATGTGATGCAGGTGTACCAATTGCCTCCAGGCATTCTTTTAATTTGTTATCACAGGAACAATCTGACACTGTATATGGTCGCCAATTGAAATAATTGTATTTTGTTTTCCATGCTTTGATTGTAGTGTTACATTGATCATGTTGTCGGCAGCAAAGATCTGTACTACGATGCATACCAAGTTCATTATATTTTCTTGCCACGCTTCCTCGACCACACCATTTCGTTCCTGTTTGCAGGGAAAGGAAAGGTATTATTAAAGTGTTCCTATATAATAGATGCAATTCTAGGGACTGTACAAAATATATTTTGTTCTGTGAGAGGCTTGGTCATATATGACTGATTAGAATGAAGTACCCAACAACAGGGAACTATGCAAAGAATGTTGCACCAAAGAGTGAAATATGTATTTGCCAAATGATCTCATTGTAAGCATAAAGTCGATGAATCAGTGATAGACCATGCTGCAATAATAGACTTAGTACTACTGTGTGCCCAATTCGGTATACACATTCTTTTCTCTTTCTACAATTCAAATCCTTTTCCGTACATAATCTTTACACACAAAGAAGTATATATATATATACATATATATATATATATATATACCAGTATCAAATTAATTATTAGCTATCGACAGTGCTTAATAATATAAGAATATTAGAGCTATCATCAATATAACTTTCATATATATATATATGAAAGTTGTATTCGGAAAGAAATTTGAATTGTGTTCTATCCTTAATGCAATCCGCTGGATATTCAGAATGATTATTGTACTTTTAGCTGTTAGTTTAAGTCAAAGTACGTCAAAGACATTTCTGATGAGAATGACGCCATAAACAACTTCACTGTTTACTTTATAATCTATATTTGCTTCTATTTTGTTACTTTATGTTATTTATTTTCAAAAACATATTTTTGTTGTTGTTGGCATTTAATCATTTGTAGATTTGGACTCTTTTAGCATAGCGTTCCTTTTCAGTATCGTTGAATATGTCATCCGTTTTCTCTTCTTTTTTCTTTCATTGCAATTTGACTGAAGCAGTAACAATAAGTTACAAACTGACACAAGAAGTTTTACTTTTGTTGTTATTTTTCCCTTGTATAACTACCTATCTATCTATCTATCTATCTATCTATCTATCTATCTATCTATCCATCCATTTATTTATCTATCTATCCATCCATTTATTTATCTATCTATCTATCAATCAATCAATTTATTTATTTATACATCCATCTATCTATCTATCTATCTATCTATCAATGCATCCATCTTTCTATCTATCTATCAATCAATCAAATAATTTATCTATCTATCTATCCATCCATCTTTCTATCTATCTATCAATCAATCAATTTATTTATCTATCTATCTATCTATCTATCCATCCGTCTGCAGACAGTACTGTTTCGCCCTTTGTGGGCTCATCAGTGCAGCACAGAGCTTCTGAGGCATAACTCTCTGACCGTGTTGCCGGAGTAAACACAGTTTAAAGAGTTATTGTGGAATCCTGTCAGAGTGCTCAAAACACGTATGCGCAGTGAGCATTGCATTACGCTAACAACAGGTTCCCAAATCTCAGATATATATATAACTCATGAAAATGAAAATGAAATCAAAGAAAAATTGTTGAATGGCGTACACGGGACTTTGCAGTTCTTGTTCCGCGTTCGATAGGGTGGTGCCCGCCACGTAGGGCACCCGAGAACGTCATTGGGAACAACAATTACGACAATACAACGCATCAAGGAGGTGCAACAACCAAGAGACTCAGAGAAACAATATCCAGAATTGGTAGGTGGAACATAAGAACTCATTATCGTGCCAGGAAGATTGACAACGTTATACCTGAAATAGAAAGGATGAGAATTAAAGGATTAAGCCTTTACAAAATTAGATGGCCTGATGCAGACGAATTCATCAAACACAGCAAGCGCATAGGAATGGTATTGGATCGGGATTTTAATAAATCGGTTCTTTCATTCTGGCCAAAATCAGACCGTATTCTGCTTGTCAAGTTAAGAAGCAGCCCTTTCAACTCCAATTTGATCGCGATATTTGCACCAACAGCAGAGGCCAATAACGACGTGATTGAAGATTTCTTTGTTTTCTTGACTAGAGTACGAAATGCTGCAACTCACATGAACTTACAACTGTAATGGGGAATTAGAATGCTAAAATAGGATTCGAATGAGAAGGAAAAGTAGTGGGGCCATTTAATCTTGGTGAAAGGAACGAAAGGGGTGATCGACTGATTGAAAAGTGAATCGAAAATGTTGATGGGCGGCGGTACACGTGGGTGCAGCCTGGTGAAAGGGCTGGAAATCAGATTGACTTCATCTTAATCAAATACAGATTTTGAAACATAGTGAAAAACTCATGTGCCTACCCAGGTGCGGACATTAATTCTGATCATAATCCAGTTGTCGTAGACTTCAAGTTGTCTCTAAAACATGTGTCCAAGCCAATATGGAGGAAAGAAGTTGTTCTAAAGACGATCAAGTGAGAGACAGACCATGAAAAAGCTCAACGAAGAGATAATTAACAACATGCCAATAATATCAGCACAAATTGAACCTCACTGGGAAGCTTTCATCAATACTATTCAAAAAGCTACAGAGAAATGCATCCCCAAAGAAACAGCCAAAGCTCGGTCTTCCAAATGGATGAGCAAACATATAATGAATCAGATGAACAAAAAAAGGTCCTCGAATAAAGATCCGGTGCGATATGCTGCAATTCATAGAGAAATTTCCAAAAAGTGCACAGAAGCAAAAGAAAGCTGGCTGGAAGGAAAATGTAAAGAGATAGAAGAACTTCATCTTTTTTCCAATTCCAAAGAGATGTATGAAAAGATCAAGCAGATAGCTGGAAAAAGATCAACGCATACCAATACGTGCATCAAAGATGAAGATGAAACTGTTCTTTTTGAAAAAGGAAAATTAGCAATGAGATAGATTGAATATGTTCAAGAACTTTTTTATGATGACGAAAACCTCAAAGATGCCTCTGCTGACGTGATAAAAGCGCCACAAACTTTGAAAGAAGAAGTAGAATGGGCTCTCAATAAGATGAAAACTAGAAAAAAGCCGGGCTCAGACAAGATTTGTATCGAGATGCTTCTTGCCCTTGAGGAAGAAGGAATCCAGCTTGTAAGAATAATAGGTTTAAAGGTATGAAGATCGTTGTATGGTTGCATGAAAGACCTTGAAACCAGAAATGCGATATTTACCTTAAAAATGATAGCTGAGAGATCAATATAATTTCATCAGAAAATTTACGTGGCTTTTATTGATTATCAAAAACCCTTCGACCGCGTGAGGCATGGCCATCTTTTCGAAATACAAGAACAGATTGGCATAGACGACAAAGACCTCCATCTGCAACGCAAACTTTACCATCAACAATGAACAGCTATTAGACTTTCAGGTGGAATCATCAAGTGATTTCTCATTAAATGTGGTGTACACCAAGGATGTGTTGGATCTTCAGACCTATTNCGCAAACTGCCTTCTGATATCCCATTCTGCCAGTATGGTTGCATGAAAGACCTTGAAACCAGAAATGCGATATTTACCTTAAAAATGATAGCTGAGAGATCAATATAATTTCATCAGAAAATTTACGTGGCTTTTATTGATTATCAAAAACCCTTCGATCGCGTGAGGCATGGCCATCTTTTCGAAATACAAGAACAGATTGGCATAGACGACAAAGACCTCCATCTGCAACGCAAACTTTACCATCAACAATGAACAGCTATTAGACTTTCAGGTGGAATCATCAAGTGATTTCTCATTAAATGTGGTGTACACCAAGGATGTGTTGGATCTTCAGACCTATTCAATCTTCATAGTGAAGTAATACTTCGCACATTAGAAGACATCAAAGAAGGTATCATAGTAAACGGCGTATCAAAATTCTTCGTTATGCAGATGATACGGTCCCCTTAGTAACATCGTCAGAAGGACTATAAAAGCTCCTTGACGCGGTGGTTGATGAAAGTAAACACTATAGTGTTACAGTCAATAGCAAAAAGACAAAGTGTATGGTTATTTCAAAACTGACCTCTGAACCGCAATGTCGCCTTAAACAAGAGACAACGACAGTAGAACAGGTCTCATCGTTCAACTATCTGGGTTCTCCCATAACAGGGCATTGCGAAGGAAAGAGAAAAAAAATAGTTAATCGATGAGATAAAAGTTAACCTTGTACGTTTGAAGCTTAAAACATAATTGAATGAGAAAAACACCAACAATGCCCAGTTTTAAAAACCATGTTCCTCCAAATACCACGTTTAATTGACCTGTAGCCCCAAGATTCATAAAACAGATACTCGAAAGCTATAAACGTTTCCTGTTTTCTCTCGTTTCGTCTGGCAATTGCTCTTACTATATGTTGCTTCATTAATTTTCTATTTTTACTCCCACATTTTTCTTTCTTGTGTCGTGTCATTTAAATCACGTTTTACTATCATTGCTAATGATGAGAGTATAATAGCTTCTAAAACATATCCTTTCCCTAAATTTCATTAACGGTTTTTTATATCTGTAATACTCTTGCCTCCCACCAAAAATTTAATTGGAGATGCCACTACGTGAAGCAAGGTCAATCGAATTCATGCCTGTCTTTTTATGTAACACTCTTCAATGTTAATACTTAATTCATATAACACGGCCATTTTTTATCTTACTTGTGGCATTCTGACGGGACTGTAGCATGAACGAGGACTTTGTTCATAGCAACACTAATACAATATCATTATACTCACCAGAAACATCTGCACATTTTATCTTGCAAAAGATTGTATTACTCATTATTTACATTACACAAAGAAAAAAGTTCTTGATTGATTTTAGGAGAGTATGAGTTGTTGGAAAAGCACATGTTTACCTTAAATATTTATTTTATTACAGTTATACGAGTTTGTTGACATGTTCATATGTTAATTATTATTGCCTTTCTCAGACAATTTCCTCTTATTACAGATTTTTTATTTGCACTCCGTCTTGGAATACCATCTCTGCAGTTAAGTATTCCACCAACTTCTGATGTTGTTCTCTCAGTGCTGATTGCTTTGCATCTGATATTGTTTCCTCAGTCCTGAATAATTCCCATCTGCTGTTGTTCCCTCAGTGCTGATCAATTTCCATCTGATGTTTTGTTTGTGCTGAATGACTTCCATCAAAGGTTGTTTCCTCAATGCTGAATACCTTCTTACCTTCTGAAGTTGTCTTCTCAGTCCGGAGTAATTTTCACCTGATTTTGTTCTTTCATTGCTGACTAATTTTTATCTGATGTTGGTCCCTCATTGCTTAACAATTTCCTTTTGAAGTTGTTTTCTCAGGACTGAATAATTTCCTTTTGTTGGTTCATCGTTGCTGAACGATTTCTTTCCACCTGAAGTTGTTCCCTTATTGTTGAATGATTTCCTTCTGATTTTCTTCTCTCATTGCTGAATATTTTCTATCTGATGTTGTTCTGTCATTGCTGACTAATTTTCATCTGAAATTGGCCCCTCATTGCTGAATGATTTCCTTCTTATGTTGTACTTTCACTTCTGGAAAACTTCCATCTGATTTTTTTTCTTTCATTGCCAAGTAATTTCTATCTGATGTTATTCTCTAAGTGCTGAATGATTTTCATCTGATATTGTTTTCTCCGTCTGAGTTATTTCATCTGATGTTGGTCTCTCAATGCTGCATAATTTACTGCTAATATTGTGCTCTCAGTGGTGAATGGTTTCCTTCTGCATAAATATTAATGAAAATATGAAACAGAGGGGAAGTTTTGACTTCTTGTTTCTTTGTTGTTTGTTGTACTTGCTCGTTATTTTATTCTGACCTTTGCCATTTTGTTGTAATTGAATTATCTTTAATAGAAATAAAACGGGTACCGCCAACCTTAAACTTCTCCTTGTGTTTTAGTGTCTACATGTCTACTTGTAACTTACATGAGATATTAAAAATACCATATGTCATATTCCACGAAGAAGGGTGGTAGTAGGTAGAAAATGTCAATGAAAAGAACGTGTAAAGATGAGTTAGGCTTGCCCTGTCTGACAAAAATCATGAGAGAAAATGTAATCAGTATTTCAAATGTTCAATGATATTTTTAAAAGCAAAATGAATACTTCTCCATTGAATAAAGACTTTAATAAAGTATATGGTCGTAATAGGATGGTAAAGGTAAAGGAATATGCAATGCAAAAAAGCAAGTTTTTATAGTCAACAAACTCTATCAAAGTTAAAATTTGTTCCACCCCTAAAGCCTCTCGTTGAAAAATCCTAATATATTCCCTATGTGGTAGTTAAAGGAGAAAAGAGTCACACAGTCGCTGACGAATTCATTAGGCATTTTATCTGTGAATTGCCAAAATCATTTTTTGGAAAGAAGTTAGGACAACTATTGACATTTAGTGATGTAACCAAGAGCAGAATCTGGGATATATTGAAAATTAATATCGATTATACCAGGGAAAGTCCTGTAAGGATGGCATTAAAAATGGACATCTCTAGATAGATGCTTCTCTTTGTAGCCAAATGATTACTCTCATTCGTTATGTCAAAAGTGAAGAGGCTTTAAAACAGATTTTATTTGGAGAACCACGGAAAAATATTCCAAAAGCACAAACTGTATTTAACCTTATAAAACCGTTTTTCTTATAACATGGGTCGAAAATAAACGACGTTGCTCCTATACCTGACTCTCTTGTGGTCCTGAAAAAAACTGTGAGTTTGTAGCCCTCTTGAAAAAGGAAACACCTGAGGTTAGTTTACATATTGTCTTGTTTGTGTATTTGAATGAACATTGTAAACTTTACTAACAAGTTTTTAAGAAGGATTATTAGCTTGTGTTATGATTGTCAACTATGTTGGAGGCCAGTATCTGGATCAGCTTTTATTCAAACCATTGTTTACGGAGAAACTGTTCTCTTGCACCACCTACATAAGGAAGCATGAATTCAAACTTGGAAAGGAAATCAAGGCATATTTGGGGGGGGGGGGGGGGAAGGGAGGATTGGTCTCTGTTCTTCATTAAGATTTCAAACTTTTGCAAAAATTTCAATATACAGGACTGACAAATTTTCTCGAGTCAATAAAAGGTATATATTCTTCAAAGACGCTTTATGAAATCATCCAAATTATGAAGTTACTGCACAAGAAATAGTTGGGTTTTTTTTCAAAGATAAAATTTCACTGTTGGTAAAAGATGCTGAAATGCGAAACTTTTCCAGATTTCCATAATTGGCATAGTTGAAAGGAAAGTGTTGAGGAAAATGAGTTGGTACGTATAGAAGTTGTAACAATAGTAAAGCTGTACCTTCACAAGCAGCTATTGAATACATTTGGTTTAAAATTTGAAAGCATAAAACCATTGGATTATATCTGGTTCAGTTGGATGAGATGCTCCCTTAAACTCTTTTGTGGAAAGGGCTCATTAACATGCAACAGAATAAAACTGTGAAATGCTTTCCTAAATGAAGACATTAGAACACTTTGGGGCATCAAAAATAACAGCAACCCTAAGCAGTGCTAAGAAAGCACTTGGTATAATTGTTTAATAAATAAACAATGCGTTTGAGAAGCAGAAGTTTCTCCTCTTTTTTTAAGTCTCGTAAGAGTGTCAATGCTCTTCTCAACAAGGACCTCGCTTTCAGCAAAACTCCCAGTATTTTTTATGGTTAAGATCAATAAGAGAGAGACACATAGCCACTAAGTGTTTGTAACTGTGTAAAAGAGAGGGGGAAAAGTTTGGGCCAAGAGAAAAGTTAAATTTGGAAAAATATTCAAGTTAGATGATGGTTTACCCAGAATCCAAAGAGTTCCACAATCTAGTCATTGGAGAAAGAGGACTACCTTGATAAAAAGATTTATCATAACAAAGAATAAAGCCTACATAAGGAGGAAGGAATTGAAGGAAACAAGATTATTTTGATAAAAAAGATAATTGAGAAAAAGTACCAAGAGAGGTCACATTAAAGCTGATTATTTTTTTTTTGATCAGAGGCTTTCTGTTACTTTACGAAATTTGAGTTTGCTAATCATAATATTTAATTAGTTGAATAGTAAGAGCTGAATGGCAAATGACTTGACCTGTATATTCAAATTTTTGTTTAATATAATGGCCCTAGGGGTGCGGAAAGAATTTGAAAATCTCCAGCAATGCCGCAGTTAAGAAAGAACAGGAGGCATTACATTTTTGTTTTTCTCTCATTTTTTTAAGTTTCCAACTCGCTTGGTTTCAACCTTGAACAACTACTCCTGCATGCAACTACATCTTGCCAATTATTGTTTATATTATTCTGCTTTTTCCTGGCCAATTGCTTAATTTATTTTGTGTGGTGTCCAGGTCCAATGTATGTATGTATGTATGTATGTATGTATGTATGTATGTATGTATGTAT